>PVJH01023116.1:6596-35517 GCA_004026705.1 Nesogale talazaci | reverse complement strand
TTGGCGTCGTGGTGACGCGCTGGGCTGCGATCCCCACGGTCGGTAGTTTGAAGCTGCCAGCAGCTCCACGGGAGAAATGACTGGCCTTTCGACTCCTGTCCCTAGTCACCGTGTGGGAAACCCAGCCACATCGACTCAGTGGCAGGGAGTGTGGAGGATAGGCAAGTGCTTGAAGATGAAAATAGGTTTATGGCTCCTAGGCATTGAGTGGAGGCAGGGAGGAGGAGGTAGTGCCAAGCACACACAACAAGACCACCCCCAAAGTGAAAACAAGACAAAACAAAAAAACGACTGTGTGTAAGGTCTCTTAAAGATCAAAGACAGGGCCCCTGTGGCAGTTACATAATCTCCTGTCAACTTGTGAAGGGGTGGAGTCAAGCCTGTTAATCAGGCCAGAGCCAATGTGGCCGCCCTGTGGGCATGACCACCTTCTGAGGATTCTGGGAACTCCTGCATTCCTCCCTGAAGGCAGTAGTGCCTCTCTGCATTGTTTTCCTGTTGACAAGCCATATGGATCGACACTGATGCTGGCAGAGCCCTGGAACTGTAAGCCACATGGAGACCCACGCCAGTGCTGAGATGCTTCCATTCCCACTGGGCCCGTAAGACTCTCCACCACTGGCTTGTGACCTTTCTGCATTCAACCTCAGTTCATGGCTGCGTGAGTCTGAAGAGGAATTTATGAACTAGTATGGACATGGGGGGTAATACCGGACTTAAGGACTTGTCTGGACTGGGCTGGGATGTTTTGATCTAGAATGGGATGTGTTCTTAATATACAATTGCTCTTTGATATGAAGTTCACGTATACGTATATGAGTGTCTCTAGGTTTGTTTCTCTAGTCAACCCAGACCAACACAGCCTCCCAAAGTGTGTGGTGGGTGAGTGGCCTGCTGCCTGGAAGGGAGCCAGGTCAACAACAGATACATTCCTGGGGATCCAATGGCATCATCTCTACGCAGCCTTTCTTTCTGCCCTTGCTTGGGATCTACTTTTTCTTTTCTAATCAAACCAAATGTCTCACATATTTATTAATCAATATCTTGATGCAAATGAATACAAAGGAAGAAATCAGAACTTCCCCGATACATGCTCAATTGATCACATTGTGGCACGCTTTTAAACTAGATGTTGTAGAACACTAGTAAACTTGATGTGGCAGAGTGCCCGTAAACTTGATGTGATGAAGCGCTTGTGAACTCGATGCCGTGGAGAGTGAGTGGACCTAGATAAATGTGTGCCGCCACATCTGTGACACCTCATCATCCCAGCTCGGTTCTTCTCCAGGGTTTTTGCTTGGAATTTTGCCTAGCTTGATGACCGGTTTTTGCTCTAATCTATGGGGAATGGCACAATTCTGCTTCTGTTTCCTAGCCAGCAATGTCAGGACTCTGGAGACATAATGAGGAAGGCAGGCAGCTGTAGAGAGAGGACGTTGAGTGGTCATTCTTGAAAAGTCAAGGCTGGTCTCTCCATGGAGCGCCTGCTTGATGGATGTTCTTTTCGGCAACACCACGCCCTTCACAACAATCCAACTGAGGAGAAGAAGCACATCAGCTTCTCATTCTGCACAGTGACCCTATTCTGCAGCCATGCACGCTTTGACTGGTTGAAGCGGTTGGCTTTTATTGTCAAGTGATCTTTCCTGGCCAGCAGGGAGGGCTCCCCACATCTCTGCCAGTGAGACTTCTCTCCCGAAGGAGGAGTCTGGAGTAGTTTGTACTTTAAACTGGGCAGCCCTCTTGGATAAGGACGGGTTATCATGTTACGCTTTTGCTGCTACCAGGTGGATGATGACATGAGCATGGTGCCCCTGCTCTCCACTGCTGCCACGTCCATTCCGACTCACAGAGACACATTAGGGCAGAGCCAAGGGCCTCCTTTTTCTCTCTCAGAGAGGTTGGTGGGTTTGAACTGTGGCCCTTGAGGTTGTGGCTTAGTGGTACCTGCTGGGTTCTCTTTACTAAAGGTGTTCTGA
Organism: Nesogale talazaci; assembly: GCA_004026705.1. Taxonomy (NCBI): domain Eukaryota; kingdom Metazoa; phylum Chordata; class Mammalia; order Afrosoricida; family Tenrecidae; genus Nesogale; species Nesogale talazaci. The sequence continues at coordinate 33,538 of PVJH01023116.1, read as the reverse complement.
CATTATCTTTACTCAAAATCTACTTTCTCTGTCCCATACATTTTTTATCGTTGCTTTAATTGTCAAATCTCATACAGGTGGGCCTTGATGTCCCCCCTCTCACCACTACATACTTCCTCTTTATTGTGCTATTATCTGTTTACCTGTATCTATGCTACTATCCATGCATCTATCTATGAATGTCTTTACAAAATTGCTTCTTTTTCTTTTCTTCTCCCTACCTCTCTTTTTTCCTCAAACCCTGCCCTTTTGTAACCATCAAAGGGCTGCTGCTCTGGGTGTGAAAACCATGAAAAGAAAAGAAAAAAGTCCCAGAGCATATTGTGTCTGCATTTCTAAATACGCTGATCATCTTCCCATCTGTTATCGGTGACTGAATAATTTGGCCTAGGATGCAAGTACATTTCATTGAGATAGCCCAAGTGATCATTTAAAATTCCTCTCCTGTTTCAGTGGATGATGTAGTCCTAGAACATTTTGGACATTTCTGCTGCTCACATTTGCTAGGCATGGCTAGTCGAGTGTGAGTTGGGTCATTACTGTCCAGGCAGTTCCAATGGGGGCGGGGAGGAGGGGAGAGAGAGAGAGAGAGAGAGAGAGAGAGAGAGAGAGAGAGAGAGCGAGAGCTCCTGGGTTCCCACGTGTGCTGTGAGCTAAGCATTGCACTGCCGACTGCCAGGAAGGCAGTACAAACCCACAGCCACTGCTGTGAGGGGGAAGATGAGGCTGTCTCCTCCCGTAAAGACCTTCAGTCTTGGGATCCACATATAGGTAGAGCTGTCTTAAGTCAGAATCAACTTGATGGCTGAGGACTGGGTTTTTGAACTGTGGAATCTTTCTGGAAACTTTTTTTCCCTCCCCCAGAGCAGCCGTGGGTTTGAACCACGGACCTTTGATTATCAGCGGAGCTAGTTAATCACGATACCACTTTCTGGTTGACATCCGAGCCAGGGAAGAATGATTACTTTTAAATAATAATTAAAATCAGGCGGCATGTTAGTCCAAACTCACTGCTCTGGGGTCGATTCTGAGACCATGACCCTTTTCAGGAGTAGAGGGCCTCGTCTTTCTCTCTGGAAGCAGCATATGGTTTTGAACTATTGCCTGTCGGTTAGCAGCCCAATGCATCACCACTATGGCGCAGGGTTCCTAACAGGCAGGTTCAAATTTAGGTGCTGCTAACCACAGGTGAGCAGTTGGAAGCCATCAGGCAATTCCAAAAGAGACCAGGGTTCCTGCTTCTGGTCAAAGACACCTGTAGGGGCAGTTCTGCCCCATGCCAGAGGATCGCATGAGACACAGCGTCACAACGTCAGTGAGACAACTCTTCTTCATGTCTGGCTCTTCCGGGGACCTCTTCTCTCCCGGTCTTCCGAACTGTGCTGGGCACCATCGCTCAGACAGCTCTGTTGAATAAACAGTTTCAGAGTGACTCTTTCTTGCAACAATGTTGAATAGCTGCAGAAGTCTTCCCTGGGAGTCTTCTCTTTCCCCTTGCTGGGGTCAAGGTCCTCCCCACGCTCCAGGAGAGTGTTAGATCAGGGGAATTTGCTAGACACGAGGAAGGGTGTGACTTCCTTATCCCAGATGGGTCAATGGGATGCGCCTTTGGGATGGTGAGAGCGGGGCTCCTGTGCCCTCTCAGATGGGCAGTTGAGGCAGTCACAGGTCTGCTGCAGGCTGGCATCTCCTGGTGGAGGGCACTGCCCCCTGGTGGAAGGTGTCAGGCTGGGCAGAGACAGGTTGTACAAGGAAGGGCATGAGGAAGAGACCAGACTCGCCCAGGAACCTGGGTACAGCCGGACCTGAAGGTAATCTCTAGGGGTGACAGTAACCCCGCTAATGGCTGGAGCTCTGAGCCCTGGAAGCAACAGCCCACGCAAATCAGTGCTTCTGTGTGCCAGGCACTGTGGGTTAGCTTATTTGATCCACGCAGCAGCTTCCAGCGGTAGCTAGTGAGATACGCGCTGGGCTGCTCACCATGAGGTCAGAAGTTCCAATCCCCCAGCCTCTGCTCCAAAGGAGAAAGGTGAAGCTCTCTGTGCTCATGAAGCCCCTGGAGAGGGGCGAGCGCAGTAAGTCAGGATCTGCCCCATGGCGATGGGTTTGGTTGAGAACTAGTTTGCATTCTTTCCCTGATAAAGAGTCTGGCAAGGGAGGGAATGAAACAATTTGGCCAAACAGCCAATCTAGTTTCTTCAGTGAATAAGCAAACACAAGGGGGTGGGAGTTGGGCAGAGGAGTGAGGGAGGTGGAACTTGGCTTTACAGAGCCGTCAAGCCACAGGGTGGGCTGTATTTGGGTCTTAATTCTGCACAAGTCAGTTTAAAGACTACTGGAAATGTGCACACCTACTAGATATTTGATTGGGGTGAATGTCTATCTGTTAAAAACGGTGGCAGGATGGCGTCTTCACCCGTCCACATTTACAGTCTCGGAAAGTCATCTCCCTGCACAGGAAATGGGCCTTGGCCCTGGGATAATGGGAGACGGGGTACCACAGACTCCCAGGGTGCCTCTCATCCATCAGTTAGATGTCTGGCATCTGCTGGACTGGTGACTCCCTCCCTTGGATTTTTCTGAATCAAAGACATGAGAATGTATTTAGCAATACATTCACATTGACCTGAACCTGCCCTATTGCAAAAGGTGTTGTTTTAGGAACTTGGGTGGCTTTTGTAATATCCGGCAGACTCGGCCATCTGAAAGTCGAGACCCTGAGAGTTCATGACCCTTGTTAGGGAGCTCATTTAGAAGCTTGAGAAGGTCACCGGGCTGGTCTCCTCTTTTCCTGGCCAAGAAGGCCAACTGCTCTTGGACCTTGCCCTGTTATTCTGCATGCAGACTTTTATCCCTCCAACTCCCTGGGGCTCTCCATTCAAAGCGTCAGTTGCCCAGTGCAGCTGGGCACCAGACATGGAGTGCTCGAAGTGTGTGGGGCATGATGGGAATTGTAAGCCTGCAGGATTTCAAATGGTCTATCATTAGCAGGAGGGCTCTGACGGCATACAGACGACCGAGCAGAATGGGCCTTGGGGTCAAAAGCAGCTCTTCCTAAAAGCATTGCAGTATTTTCATCAAGGTGGGCGTGGGAAGCTGTTCCTGCAGCCTCTCTGTATGGTGCAGGGAGGGACAGAGCAGGGATTGAAAAGGAGAGGTCCCGGTGTGGAGCCGGGACAGACATTGGAGAAAGGCTCGAGTGGGGAAGAAAAAGCCAGGGCAGAAACACTGTCCCTGGCCAGTAGACAAGATACACTTAGAAAGCAGCGAGGAACCGACGGGCTAAAGGTGGCCAGAAAGAGGCCTCCTGAGGAATGCAAAGCACCGTAAAGGGGGTCCAGAGAGAGAGATGGCGGGGAGATGCAGAGGGAGAGACAACAGGGAAAGCCCAGCAGCGTTGGGCGTGGCAAGGCACAGAGGACCAGGCAGCCGGGCCACTTGGCCAGATCGAATCCCCACCGGCGTTCTTCACATGATGCACACGTGCATTGTTCTGCACCAACTGAGTTCGCGTCGATCTCTTCCTGGGGGCGGGGGGAGGGGGACTTCCAGGGTATTGGGCCAGATCCTATCTGTCAGGGGCTTGTGGTCACTGCCGACAAGCCACACTTCCAATTGGTGTGTATTTCCAGGCCGCAAAGGTAGTGTAGATTGCTCCCACTCTGTTTGAGTCATGGTTTATGGTTAAGGCCTCCCCGTGCTCTCCCCTCCTCCCCGAGTCACCACCCCAGGCAGGCAGGCAATCAGTCTCGCTTAGTCAGGGGCAGCGTTTTGTTTTGCCTCTTCCCATCCTTTCTCAGAGGGGTGCTGGTTTTCCGAGTCTTGATTAAAGTTCCCATCCTGGTGGGAACACTCCACCTTTAATGATAAAAGCTGTGGCCCAGGAGATATCTGATCCTTGCTCCTTATCAAGAATAGTGGGATCCCTGGGGACCCCCTCACCCTACCTAAGCCAAGAGGTTGCTTTCTCTGAATGCGCCCAGGAAACCGGGGGCTCACTCTTAGTTCAGAGGGCAGGTACACAGCGGCAGGCGGGCTGAGGGGACCAGAAGGGACCCAGGGCGCCCTCCCTGCTGTGGAAGGATGCTCAAGGGTGGAGACCGGCCAAGCAAGCTCCAAAAAAATAAGGAACTGGCTTTATTACATAAAAAACTTTTTGTTGCAGCAATCACACAGTGTTGCAAGTCTGCACTCTGACAGGGAGTCTTTTCCATGTGTTCTGGTTGGCGGGGCAAACAGGCAGGGGCAACAGGCCAGCAAGACCTTCCTGGCACTGACTTCAGCTCAGAACATTGCCAGAGGGGGTGCATCGGGGGCTCGCTGGAACCACACAAGCCCTGCTGGAGTATGTGAACAGAAATCATGAGACCAGGCCCCCTGCTGCCCGACACCGCAACTTCCTCCCCATGCTGTACCACCCAGACACCATGATTTCTATCCCGAACAAGGACTCTCCGGGCACTTGTGCAGGGAGTGTGGCTGCTCACTCTAGTGTGGGGCCAGAGCGGAGAAAGGCAGAAATGCCCAGTGGCTGCTTTGGGTTCTGAAGCTGATGGCAAAGGGGAGTAGGGAGATGCACAGTCTGAAGGGGCATGGGTCGAACTGGTGGTGCTTGTCCGGTTGGGCTTCTTTTACTGTCACAAAAGCAGCACCCCCGGGCTCTGCGGTCCAGGGCTGGAGGTCAGGATACAGACACCGAGTCAAACGGTCTGCACTGGCTCTGGGTCAGAGGCAGCTCTTTGGACACCCGAGCACCGGGCTGTATGCAGCAGCAAGCTCGCCGTGTGGAAAGCAGGTTTCACCGCCCATCGAGTTAACGCTGACCCTGCCTGGGGATGGAGGGAGGGGGCATGCTCCTGCAGGCACTCGGAGGGGCATGAACGTTCCCAGAGCAGAGAGCACTTTTACTCTGAGCATTTTGTTGGGCACCGATTTAGGTTATGTTTCTGTACTCTGACGCAGATCGTGAGGCTACTGGTTTTTTGGGGTACATACAAACCCAAACGGGAAGGTCACCTATGGACCCCTCTCAGACTGGAGGCCTTTCCAGAAGAGCAGGAGGTACAGCTAGCTGCTCCCTGTTGGTTCTGGGGCCGGGGCACTTGAGCTGCGTCCTGCTCACCTCGTCCACAGCCTGGCCTGAGAGGGGAAATGCAGTCACTGCAGGCAGTACAGCAGGGGGACAGGTGCCCAGGGACCCTTCTGGACTAAGAAAGACGTCACACAGGGGATGCAGGTCTGAGCTTTATTAACAGATCGAGGCTGTTGGGGGGAGTGGAGACGAGACGGCCTCTGGTATGGCTTGACTGTGGCCCAGAGCTCGAGCTCCCCAGAGCCAGGCCGGGCGGCCCTCCTCCCCAGGGCCCCACGGCCCCGTGCAGGACGCCGTCCTCCTTGCATGGCTCAACGAGTCGGGGTTGGGGGGGGGGGGGGCGGCAGTGGGTCCTTTCCCCACAGCCTGCGGGGAGGCCGTGCCGGGGCAGCCCCTCTGCAGACTGGCACCTCCAGCCCTTTCCACCACGAAGAGCGTCGAGGTGGACGGACGGACGGGGGTCCCGTGGTCCAGTCCAGTGGCGGCGGCGAGCTGGGCTGGGGCTCAGTCGGTGGTGGAGCGGCGGTACCAGAAGCGGGCGCGGAAGTCGTCGCTGCAGGTCATGAAGCCCGGGTTGGTGGGCGAGTGCACGATGCAGCGCACGATGTTGTTGTGGCCCAGGGAGAGCAGGTTCCGGCGCTCGGCCGTGCGCGAGTCCCAGCAGCACAGGCTGATGGTCCTCTCGTCGGGCAGCAGCACGTAGTCCTCGGTGTGGTTGAAGACGGCCTGCGTCCTGTGCACCTGTCGTCCGCTCAGCCCGGCACCTGGACAGGAGAGCAGGCAGGGGAGTGCGGGGCCCGGCTGGCAGCCCGCCTGGCCAGGCCCAGGGCCCCAGCGCACTCTCACACAGGCTAAGCAGCACACCCAAAGGAGCTGTACGGGTTTGGAAACAGCACCCACGGGCAGCACCCGTCAAGGCTCAGCTGTGACATGAGCAAACACAAGATCTCTAACCAACACTTCCCTGGTGCCATGGGATACAACGTTCCTATCACCTGCTGTGGTTGGGTAAGCCTTGGGCTGGCAAACGCAAGGTCTGTGGTTCAAGTCCACCAGCCACTCCCCGGGAGAAAGATGAAGCTCTCTGCCCCCATTAAGATTTAGAGTCCCAGAAACCCCATGTCTGGTGGCTGTGGGCCAGAATGGACTTGATGGCCGTGGGCTTGGCTTAACGTTGGGTCACGTTCCTGCATGTCTTCAACTGGCTGTGTCCTTCCTACCCATCGCTTGGGGCATCATCGCATAGGAGTGACCGCCTCCCAATCGGGTCAGTCAGCGATGAGCAGCCCAGCCGTGCTGCATAACCCTTAACAGAAAGCGTCACGTGGGGAGATGAAGTCTTCCGGAACAGAATGACTGGGCTAAAGCGTACAAGAACGTATCTTTTCTGGGACCATGAAAGCACACACCTTGTGCTCGACCTTCCGCAGCATTCAGGGCGGGGGTGGGGAGACCTTTCCCAAGCCGGACTCGTGTTGTGCCCTCTCGCCAGAGCCCACCCCTGCCCTCGGCTAAGGCACTGGCCCCTTCCTGGATGACACGCCAGCACCTGGGACCCCGATGCGGTCAGGGGCAACCATCTAGCAGCCGAAGCCTCCATGTTCCCATGTGCCATGGAGGACGGGAAAGTGGCCGCCCCATGGGGTGCTGGCCGGCTCGCTTGTCCAGGAAGTGCCGACTGTGCGCCCAAAGGCTGGTGGTTTGAATCCGAGGGGAACACGCTCGCCTGGAGACAGACGAAGCTTTCTCCTCAGGTTAGAGTCACAGGCAGTCTCACTCCCACAGGGGGCCGAGCGACTCCATGGCCACGAGTCTTCAAAGCGGCTCAGAAGACTGGCCTGGCAATCTGCCGTGAAGCGACAGTGGCAGTGTCGATTCTGACGACAGGGGGCCACCAACAGAACGGCCTGTCCAGTGCCGCAGCCAAGCATGCAGCCAGCACACGCTGCTCTGGTCAGGTATGGCCTCTGAGAGCCACCGGTGACGGCCGGGGACACCGGGACCGGGTCTGGCTTCTGAGGACTCCAGCTCACGTGGGGACCAGGCAGCCTCTCGTGTGGGGCCGCTTGTCCGACAGGACACAGCGGGACACCATGAAGGAGGTTCCAAAAGTTCTAGGAAAGTGGAATGAAAAGCCCCGACAATTTCCCACGCCTCTTTTGAAGTCCTACTGCATGTTAAAAACCTGATACATACAACCGCCCCCCACGAGTGACTTTAACCATGAACACTTTCCCCGTGTGAGATTTCTGGATTTCTATTGATAGCAGATAGCAGATAGCATCATCTTAACAAAAACAAACAAACAAAAGAGACGGGCCTGCACTTGCATTTGAGGCTCCCTTGTGCTGAGGGGCCCTGAGCCCCCTCTTGTGAAAGGGGCGCACATGCTCTGGCCATTGTCCTGCCAAGGCTGGGATCAGGTCTGGCCTACTGAAGAGGAAGTGTCCTCTCCCTACCCAAATGTGACCTACTGCCACTGTGCCCATTCCGACCACAGCGCAGCATGAGGACTGCAGCATTTCCAAGGGATGCAGCTTCTCCCTCGAGGACAGCCTTCGGTCTAGATTCCTAAGTACACCTTCAGACTGGAAACACAAGTCTAAAGTACTACAGCGAAAAGGCCCTCACCTGGGAAAGGCAGACTCCACCCAGAGAGCCTGCACACAGGGGCCGTGTCCACGCCACCCTGGGGAGGCCAGCAGAGCTCTGCCATCTCAGCAAACCCATCACCGTGTGCAGCCTACCAGGACCAGCACACACGGAACCACACAAGTAGACAAACACACGGGACACGAGTCAGTGGTGCGTCCTGAGCCCCAGGTGGCCCGGCAGGCTCATGCGGCACCTTCTTTTTGAAATCACCCAGCCTTTCATAGCCCTGAGCACAGATGACCACGCTTAAAAGGAACGTTTTACCTGCGTCACAAAGGCGGCTCTGGGTGAGACTTGGGAGTTATATAAACAGGGGCTTCAAAACATTCACGGAAAAAGGGAATTAAGAGAATGGAATCCCCCTGCCCACCCTGAAGCCTCCTGGTATAACTTTGGAAATCAGACAAAGGGGCGGCTAGTCAGGCTGCCCCCAGTGGCTCCAACACCACCACCGACTGTCCGGAGCGGGTTCCAGGGAACCTGCGGGAAGGACAGAGAACTGGACGTGTCTTCGAGTCTCACCCTGAACCTGCTATACGAGGGCTCCGTGCAGCACCACACCTCTTCTGCTTCCCTCTCAGGACGCTCCCTAACCAGACGGAAGGCCTGCCAGCCAGCAGAACCTACCCCCAGCAACCGGGTTCTCCAGTGAGCTTGAGTGCCAGCCCTGGTGACGCCCGATCCAAATCCATCTTACAAGAGAGGGAAACCGGTCTTGGCCCAGTCCAGGGGCAGAGAAAGGCCCGCCCCTAGTGACTCCCCACCAGAGAGGGCATACCTCTGCGCCCCCCTCAGACATGGGCCAGGACCTGTCCGGCCGGCCCTTCTTTGCCCTCAGCCCAACCTGCTCCAGCGCGGTGCCGCCCCGGCGGGCCTGTTTCTGCCGTACCTGTGTACCTCACCAGCGTGCGGCCTGTCGATATCTCCCAGAGTTTGGCCACAGAGTCCTTGCCGCTGGAGAGGATGTACTTGGAGTTTTTGGAGAAAATGGCCGAGCACACCTCGGCGCCGTCGTGCGCCTTCTCAAAGGTGGTGATGCAGCGGTTGGACACGCCGTCCCACAGCTTGATGCAGCCGTCCTTGCTGCCGGTGACGTACATGTTGGCGCTTGGGTTGTAGTTCACAGAGCAGATGGCGTCCGTGTGCTGGTCTTGGGGGTTGCAGGAGACAAAACACTGGAAGGTGTTGATGTCGTACAACCGCAGGGTCGGGTGCTGGGTCCCCACAAGGATGAAGTCCCCGGAGGGGTGGAAGGAGATGGAGCGCAGCATTTCCGCCTCCTATGGGGCAGGTGGGGCCAGAGGTGACCGGCAGCTCAGGGAGCAGTGGCAGCGCATGAAAGCTGCAGTCTAGCAAGAAGCGCGGTCACGTGCACGCATGGAAGAAACACGGGGCACCCTCGTGCAAGCCAGCGCAGTTTTTCAACAGGGATCTGGGACACCTCACTTGGACAGGTGAGCTCGCTGCCAAGCCCCAGCCGAGCACTTGCCACCTGCACGCGGGCAGCGGTGAGCTCAGGACGGGCCCCAAGCACCTAACAGCCACCTGAGAAGTATTCATGCCAGAGCGCCAAGGAAGAGGGCACTTGTGTGCCGCTGCTCCTTGAAGGTGCCCCGGGCCTCCCAACACGACCCACGACTACCCTTGACTATTACAACACCCCCACCTCGGAGACCCACAGCAAATCCCGACACTGTAGTGACTGTAGAAGGCAGAGTTGAGCTGCCCCACAAGGCTTCCGTCTGTCCAGAAGCAGACGGCTTCTTCTCACTCACTCTAAGGCAGCGGTCCTCAACCTGTGCATCATGACCCCTTCATAGGAAACACGTATTTCCCATGGTCTAGGAACCAAGACACCGCTCCTGTCTCCAGGTGGGTCTGCCCACATGCAGATACGCCCACCTACGAGTACCCGCTGTGATGTCATCAATGAGCCCACCCCATGACATACACCCCGTACAAATACGCGTGTATGTGGCAGGGTTGGCGCCCTAAAATACTCATGCAGACCAGTCACACATGTGAAGAGAACAGCTACTGGGTATATACCAGCTGCTGTGTTGAGAGAAGCTACTCTGTGAAAAGCAGTTTCTGTGTTGAAAGCAGCAGTACTGGAAATTAGATGACATTTCATGAATGATAATTACTGGGTAAATGTAAAATCATCAGCTACTGAAAAAATATATACATTTCTTTTTTTTTGGGGGGGGGGCATCACTGCCCTCTGGTGGTCGTGGGAGCTACCCAACCTTGCTCCCAGAGAGCTGCTGCTGGATTTGAACCGCCAAGCCAATGGGCCGCAGTCCCGCACTCAACCACGATGCCACCGGGGCTTAGCCAAAATATATTTCTACCATGGGAACTTAATCTGGATGCTGTCAGTTTTTTTATATTCAGCTGTGGTTATATGTTCAATTTGTAACAAAAAAACACATCCTGCATATCAGCTATCTACATTACACTACAATTTATAACAGTAGCAAAATTAGTTATGAAGTAGCAACAAAAATCTTACAGTTGGGGGGAGGGGGCTTCATCACAACCTGAGGAACTGTGTTCAAGGGTGGTGGTCACAGGGAGGTTGAGCATCACTGCTCTATGGATTGGTGGGTTTAAAACTGCCCCTGCACAGTGAGCGGCCAAGGGCTTCACCAAGAGGCTTCCAGGGCTCCTTTCCAGAAAGTGCATAAAAAAATTAAACTCCGTTATTAAAGCGGACACCATCACGCAGACATTAGCCTCTCTGAACGATCTTCAAAATGGAGAAGTAGATGCTTGTCCGGCAAACAGAGGTTTGACCGAGTAACTGCTGGATTCTGACCAGCTGGACCTCACTGAGACGGGCTGCTTTGCTTTTAGGTGGAAGCCAGCACCTTTCCAAAGCGAGGTGGACGCTGCCCCCTGCCCTGCTGCATAGGCCCCCTGCTGGACGCTGGGAGGAGGCTCGCTGGACTCCTCTTCACAGAGGACCGGCACCCGCCCCTCGCTTGCTCACCTGGATGTACTTGAAGGCTCTCTTTGCCGATGGCTTGGAGTAATCGAACAACTTCAGCGTGTAATCCCTCGACCCCGAGGCCAGGATCTGTTCTGTCGGGTGGAAGGCGAGACACGTGACCTCGTCCACGTGGTCGTAGAGGGTTCGGATCACCGGGTGGTTTTCCATGTTCTGCTGGGCAGTCTCGTTCATCATGACCTAGACCCACAGAGAGAGTGGCTGACACACCGGCCGGAGGCAGAGCGTGTCTCCGAGAACCGCGACGAGCCCCTCCCCGGGTCCTGCAAGGAGGAGGTGGCGGGCGGCCGGCCCCGGGGCGTGTACCTCGATGGGCATGGCGCTCTTGGCCAACATGCGCTCCGTGTCAAGGATCTTGATGGAGGCGTCGGCCGACCCGGTTGCTATTAACTGCCCGTCTCTGCTGTAAGTGGCAACCCTGCAGGGTCCTTTATGGGAGGTGACGTAGCAAGTCTCATACTCTGACGCCTCTGGGGACATGGTCTGGACGTCGGCATCAAACTCCAGGTCAATCCCCGTGCCAGGGGCAACAGTGTCGGAGCGGCCAATGGCGTACTGCACCGCCGTGTCGTCATTTTCCATTCCTGAAAGAAACCGGGTGCATGGGTGCGCGCGCACGCACACACACACTTCACTCAAATCGCCACCTCACTTGATATTGGCTAGTAAAAAATCATCTCAGTAGTAGGTGGGGGTGGGGGAGAGAAGCGCCAAGCTGAGCAACAACCATACCCTGGGGAATCACAGGAAAGATGGTGGCGGTGAAGTCGTCCACGACAGGCTCCGTGCAACATGGGCGGCAGTTGTGTGCGGCCTGGCCCTCTTCAGCAGGGCACCCACCCCCACCTGGTCAGTTCTCGCTTGTGTCCTGAAGCACCTTCATGGTGATCGCCTCGGGACCCCCGTTACGGGACCCCCATAAGCAGTGTGAGGGCACATCGCCGTGAGGTACTCAGGGGAGAGACTCCTGCTGGCCTTCTGTTGATCAATGCCCAGAAACGAGGCGACCGTGCCAGGCAGTCACCCCGGAGCGGAGTGTGTGTGTGCGTGTGTGTGTGCGCGCGCAAACTCACTGCCTTCCCATCCATCCCAACTCTTGGCAACTCCAGGTGGTATGTGGAGAATCTTATTCTTCACCCCGCCCCCTTGTAACAAAAATGGCAACTGCCTTCTGAAAATAGACAGTTTTCTTGCACTCTACATGAAATAAATAGGCAATTTTCCCCCTTTGAATGCCTTTGAGGACTTAAACTCCCTGATCCAGTTGGGATTGCTATTTGAGGACTGGGTCAGGGTTAGCTGACTGGCAGCCTGTGCTCTCATGGGATGCGAACGTACAAGTGCCTGACATCCAGCGCGACACCGCTTGCATCACCGCTGCTTGTCGTGTCCGAAGCACCGGAGGCTGCAGTCCCAGTGATGCGGCGGGCTGCCTCGGAGGGGCTGGGTTCTCAGCGGTGTCGCAACTATGTAACAAGGGGCTTGTCGCAAGAATGTAGCCATGCCAGTGAGGGGCGTGTGGGTATGCTTACTTCCTTTGTTCTGGGCTAGCCTCTCCCCACTAACTATTAACTGTATTCTCCTACCAGTGGAAATAGACGTCTGGTGAATCTGAAGAAAGTAAACCAAGGAGTGGCCTTACCCTATTAGGTATTCAAACACATACAGTTCTCTATCTCTTCGTGGCACAACTGCAAGAACCTCCAGCTAGTCTCCAGATCCTCACACTCCAACTGTGAAGATTGCCTTTCCACGTCATACCCACAGTAAGGTCTAAAACAAACTGAGGCTCCACCGCCGCCGCTGCACCACCCCAAGAGCGGTTTCCCTCTCAGTCCTGCCAGGAGCTGACAGCCTCCTCCTCCTCCTCCTGCAAATGGAGGCGATTCTGCAAAAAGACACGCTCTGGACCACCCACTCGCCTGCTCGAGGTCTCCCCTGCTCAATCCTTTGTCCTCACTTCCCCGCTGAGCCCCGTTAAACATCTTGTCCCTAAGTCCCCTCCCAGTCCTGCTGTACACTGCCACTCCCTCCACAAGCTACGCGCTAGGGCAGTGATGAAGAGCAGGGCTCCGCCACTCTGTGGTGGGGAACACCGAGACAGTGGAGGAGGCGCTGCAGTGATTCAGTCAGGAAGGAAAGGGACCAGATGGCCAGGTCCACTAACTGGAGGGGCACGGGGAAGAGGGTGAGGGGGGGGGGTCTCTGCAGATGGGTGGCGAGGACTCTGAGGTGAGCTGAGACCTGAGGGAAGGCGTACTCATACCAGAGTCCTTCAGGCAGAAGCACAGGGGCCCCGAAGCTGAGACCAGCTCACCGTGCCCACGACCTTGCCTCTGCTCACTGGGCACCTGGCCCTCCCCCAGGGCATTCCGCAGCCCCCAGGGGAGCCCCGCAAAGTAGAGCAGCAGGGAAGACGCCCCTCCGGGGCTCCGAGGCCACATGCCTGACAGAAGCAGATGGCCGCCTTTCTCTCCCCGGCCGGGCCGGCGGTCTGAGCGGCCGGCGACTGGCAGCACTGCGGCCCAGGGCTGGAGCACCCACCTAGCTTGATGAGGTGCAGGAGCTGCTCGGAGGGCGCGCAGACGGACTGGGGCTTGACCTCGCTGATGAGGCCGTTGGCGATGCCGATGTAGCCGTCGTAGAGCAGCTGGCTGATGATCAGCTTGTAGAGCTGCTGCCGGTCCTTCAGGCCCACTTTGGTGCGGTACATCTTGGGGCAGGCGACGGCGACAATCTCCCTGGAGCTGCACGAGGGGTGCGCGGGGGGTGAGGGCAGGGGCCAAGAAGAAGCAGTCGCAGGCGCGCCCCCAGCTCTACCAGCGGCACTTCCCTGGGCCAGGGACGGCCACCCTCAGGGGCCCAGGCCACTCGGCCGCCCAGCCCATCACAGGGGTTACGCAAGACCCACCGAGCCGGGCCTCTGCTGAACCCCCGCCCCCCACTCCTCCACCCCCCGGCAACGCTTGCTCGCTGAGAGCCACAGGACTTCCTCTGAGCTTGCTCCTCTGCCTCTCTGCCCGAGCTGCGGCTGTCCAGTCGGACTCCCGGGTAGACCCCCCTGTAGGGGGTGTGCTGCGGCTGGACCCTGCAATTTCAACCCTCGTGCCACTGAGACCCACTCTGCCCAAAGGATGAGCCTGGCTCTCCATTGCTTGCTCCCCCAGGAGCTTGCACTTGTCCCGAGAACAAAGCTGACGCTGCCGGCAGCTGGCGGAGAATCCAGGGACCAGGGTTCCCAGCAGTTGAGTAGTTCGTAAGTCACTGCGCTGTTGCTCGCACTGACCCACAGTGGCCCTACAGTGGAGGACAGGAGGCGCCCCGCGGGTTTCTGAGGCTGTCAATCTTTATGAGGGACGTTGGTGTCATCGTGCTCCCTCAAGGCACCAGGTGGCTTCAAACTGCTGACCGTGTAGTTAGCCACCCAACATGTCACCTTGATTAAGACAACTTAATTAAAAGGGAACGGTAAAAAGCTACTGTCGTAACAAAAACTAAACCAAGCTGAGTCACTCTGAAAGACTGTTTAGTACAAGGTTTTCAAGGCTGTACATCTTTTTTGTTTTTTTTGGGGGGGTGCATCACTGCCCTCTGGTGGTGGGAGTAGGAGGCCCAGCGTTTGCTCCTGTGGAGCCGCTGCTGGAACTGAAACTCCATCCCAGTGGGCCATAGTCCCGCGCACAACCACTACGCCACTGGGGCTCAGCCAGCTGTACATCTTTACAGGAGCAGAGAGCCTCAGCTTTCTCTCACAGGACGGTCGGGGGGGTTTGAACCGCTGACCTGCCAGTTAGCAGTCAATCACTTATCCGCCAGCCACTCTGGGGCTCCTTCCCGTAAAGATTACAGCTTACAAAACCTGGGACCTATACCTCCTGCCAGCAAGTAGATTCTGGCTCACAGGACATCTTGATGGGTGATGACAGCCTCATCTTTCTCCCAGGGTGGTTGGTAGGTGTGCACAACACGGCCCGAGCTCCATCTGGGGTTGCAATGAGTCGGAATCGCCTCTACAGCACGTGACCGTGGCTCTAATTAGACATGATCAAAAACCAGGACCTCAGCAACCCTGGTCGGCGGCGGGGGAGAGCGCCTGCCTGCCAATCTTAAAGGGGGCACAAAGATTCATCTTTCTCCCATCGAGTGAGTGGCTGGCCTTCTGAACTGCTGCCCAGCTCGTACAACACGGCGCTACCGAGGCGCCGGGGACCCTCAGCAAGCAGGAACTCCCGGGAGGAAATCCTTCGTGGCACACGCACGTGTACGTGGAAACAAACATGCTGACCTGCGCCGGCGCAGGCACCATTGGGGTGCGGGTTAAACGGGGCTCCGAGAGGCTGGGACGCCCACCCACGTTCACCCTGGCTGGCTCGTCCAGCCCCAGAGCCTAACTCGCCCTCGGTCCTGCCTTCTCACTTCTGCCGGGGGCATCCTGGGGAGCACATGGGGATGAAAAAGATGGAAAACGAGAAGGCGAGCTCCTGCTTCTCAGTGCCTACTCGCCAGGCTGGCAGGTGGGGGCACGGAGGCTGGTGGCCTGGAAGACCCCCGAGACCCGGGACCGACGACTCCGGGGGCGGGCGGGAGGCCCCGGAGACCTCAACGTAGGCGCCGCAGCAACCCCAGAGCGGCGGCGGGCTAAGGTCGGGCAGGTGCGGAGGCTTTAGAGGAAGAGGAGGGACCGGCCCAGTCTCATCGCTCCGGTTTCGCGACTTCAAAGGCTCACGCTCGCCCCTCCCGCCTCGCCGCAGCCCTCCCCGCGGGCCCGGGCGGACCCCAGCGGACCGCCCAAGCCACTCCGCCCGCAGCCCCGCACCTCCTTACCCGCGGACCGGGCTCTAGCAGTCTCCTGCTTTCTCTCAGAAAAATGGAGGCATAAATCCTGCCCGATGGATCGATCGCTCGGGGCGCACGTTCGCGGAGCACGTGCGCCAGGGCGCTCAGTCGAGCGCCGCGCTACTGATCGGCCCCACTCGCTACGGCGCCCTTCGCCATCTTACTTACTGGCACGTCCGAGGGGCTCGGTCACCTCCTCCGGCTTTCTTGTCTCTGCAGCAGCCCTGGCGCCGGGGAGCTGTTGCGGCCCGGACAAATGCCCCGTCCCGGAGAACAGGGCGAAGCTAGAATAGTCGCGAAGCCGGCAGGCCGTTGGCTCCACCACTTCCGGGGCTTTGCAGAGCCAGTGAGTCTGCGCGGCAACTCAGCCTGGTCATGTGACTCGAGCCCCCGTCCTTGCCAACCAATCAGAAGACAGCTTGTCTTTAACGCCGGCCAACCGGCTCTCGGCCTAGAGGGTTTAACTCACATTTAAAAAGAAGAGGCTTTGCTTCCTAACGGTTCCGTTGTCGGGAGGAGTTGGCGGCCGCCGGTCGGAAGAACCTGGTGACCAGTGTCGCGGGCAGGGGTGAGACCTGGGCAGGGGCCACGCTTAGTTCATGGCGACGGCCTAAGGGTGGGTGGCGGGACTAGGGGCCGTGGGACCCGAGGGGAAGGGTGAGCGAGGGTCCCCTTCTCTGTCTGCCCTCCCGCGTCCACCTGGGCCCCGCGGGTGCGTTTCCCATTTCCGGGCCACCCAGGCCCTTTGGAAATGCCCCGTGTTGTGGATCCTCGTAGACGGCGGGTAAGGGTCGTTGAGCGGCGTTGGCAGTGCTTACGGTGGGATTCTCGTGTTCCCGGGCTGGGAAAGAAATGCGGAGAGGTCGCTGCCATCCCAGGGGTGGGGTGCCGACCACGAGCTGGCGGGATACCTTCCAGCTGTGGTGGGTGTTCCGGAAGGCCAGCCGCTGCTTGCGGGGAAGAGGAGGCAGTCTAGGAAACCAGCAGGAGCGACGCTCCTCTGCCCCGTGTGGTCGCTATGAGATGACCTCATGGCGGTGGTTGCCTGCCTCAGTCTCGACTGTCAGAAGAAGTCGGCGCTGGCATCTCCCTCCCCCCTCCCCCCAGTGCTCTACGGAAGAAAGGTCTGGCGATCTGATTTCCATAAAGGTCAAAGACCGGAAAAGCTTGGGCCCCGGGCGCGGGGCGGTCAGTTCTGTTCTCGGCCGTGGCTGTGGGTTGGAATGGCTCATGGCACCTTGAGTGGCACAGACCCTCGGGAGAGAGGTTCTACTCTGCCCACGCGGCTGGCCATAAGTGAGCATTGACCTGCGGGGTGGGGAGGGGGCTACCAACATCTTTAGAAGAGGAGCCTGGGGACGGGTGGTGTGGATGAGCAAGTGCAGGAACGATCACTTCCACAGAGGCCTTCCCGAGACAGGGTTTTACCAACCCACTTGGGATTATTTGGGAGCCTGGTCGAAAAGTGGGTTGCACTCAGAAGCGAACCGAAAGACCGGCACTTCAAGCCCCCACCACTTGGCGCCCGTCATAGTCCTAGAGCCCAGGAAACCCAGGGCGGCGGCCCGCTTGCTGGCGTCCGTTTGTTGAAAAGATAGCCCCTCGCAGCTGCACACTCGCGGGACGAGAATCCCTTCGAAAGACCCAGGTGTTTGTTTTTAAGAAGCACTCCAGGTGATTCCCATGCGCTGCTGAGAGCTAGGGCCCCGCGCTGGTGCTCAGTGCCATCTGGGGTGGGTAAAATGCTGGCTCTCACTTACTGGTGGGCCGGGCTTGAGGAACAACAGGCAAGCGATGTCGCTCCAGCTCCTCACCCTTCCTTTTTCTTGGGCTTACATTTCCTAGTGAGGGAATATCCAGTGGGTAAGGGGGGGGGGGGGGCAGGGGGGGGCGGCCTGGCTTCCCAAGGCGGCTCTGCTCATGGAAGCTGCAGATGGAAGCCCGGAGTCTGGGAAGCAGTGTCTGCACAATGCATGCAAGCAGATAAGTGAGAAAGCACCACCAGGGTTCTAGGTCATACAAAACGTGCTTAAGTTACATGGCTGTCACCAGTGGGTAGCTGCAGACAATTTCAGTAATCTCTGGCTTAGTCACTTGCGAATGCCTTTCAATCAGTAACAACGGCTTCCCGGGGATCTTCTGCCCAAGGCAGGAAGGTCAGGTCAGCTCAGAAGGTTTATTCTGGTGACTTTGAGGATTCTAAAGGAGTTTTCTTGATGGGTTTTCTCAAAGGACACAGGACAATCCCAGGAGTTTTAGGAAGTTTTTTTTGTGTGTGTGTGTGTGTGGCATCACTACCCTGGTGAGGAAGAAGTTTTAAGAAGAGGGAAAAGTGCATTTGGTGAGTGAAAAGGCCAGGCAAGTTATATGAGGGAATTTGTTTTCCACCACAGCCATGTGCTTGCTTATTCTTCGAGGGCAGCCAGGCTGATTTGACAGAGAGCTTCGTTGGGGAACCTTCCACATCGTCCACTACAGCTGATCTAAGCTTTCTGTTCTGGCAGCATGCAGACTTTTGTGGGGATGGGTTAGAGACACAGAAATACAGCCTTCTGAAGTATACAGCCTTAGATGACGGACTATACTGAGAAAGAGTAGCTTCACATTTGATATTTTTGTGTCATCGAGGTTCCGATTGTGTATCAACATTTTAAATACATTTTCTCTTCCTTTTGTTTCTTTTTTTTGATAAAAATGTTCGACATGTGGAACCTGGGCTCCTTGGGCCTCTTCCTCATGGCACGGTTTGTATCTTGATGAAGGAGAGAGAAGAACGTTGGGGTGTGCTCTCAGGAGATTCTCATATCCTGGGAGCAGCTGAGTCAAACAAAGACCAAACCATCTCTGCTGTGTCTGAGGTGGCTGTGTTTGACCGAAGGGGTGGGGACGTGGGGGCCTGTGCTGTACACATGTCACTCACTCAGCTTTGTCAGTGCCATCTGCACACTCCGTGGTAGGCTTCCTCCTAGGGTCTGGGCCCAGAACTGTGAACAGACAGGGCAGAGCCCTTGCTCTTGTGGAGCTGCCTGTGGGAGCGTTACTGACAACCACGTCTCCACAAAGGGCAGTGAAGGGCATTCAGGGAAGGTGGTTCTGGAAAGAGACACCCCCCCGCCCCCGCCAAGTCACACATCTAAGGAAAGAAAAGCAAGTGCAAAGGCCACAAGAGGCAGCCTGCTGGAGGAAGGGAGAGGTCCCCGGTGGCTAGTGTGCACCAGACAGCGTCCGCTGCATGCTCTGGCACTCTGTGGGCCTGCCCCATGCCTCATCGGTCGGTGGTTCTTTGTTTGGCTTGGGGCGGCGGTGGGGGGGCGGGGGGGGGCGGGGTGGCAGAGGCTTCTGACCCAGCAAAGAAGTAGACCTGCAGAGAATTGCTTGGGCAGGTGGCGATAGTGAGGTGATAATCAGTGATTTTTGAAGATGGGGCTGGGGCCCTGCAGCTCCCTGGTAGCTTAGATGTAGGCGTGAGGGAAGGACTCTGAGGTTTTTGGCCTGAGCAGGTGGACGTGCTACGAGGACAGCCCTGGCTAGCTAGGTAGGGACAGGGAAGGATCAGGACTTCCATTTGGGTTGGTTAGAATCGAGATGTCTCCCTGACGCTGTGGAGGTGGTGGGCAGTTTGAGCCTGGAATTCAGGGAAGGGTTCTGAGCTGGAAATGAGGGTATGAACGGCTTAAGGAGATGGGATGGGCTCAGCGCAGGACGGGGGAGTGGACGGGAAGACATGCTTCAGATGGATGCCAGGGCCTTCTTGTGAGCAGGGGCACGGAGACGTTTGTTTCTTCCTGTATTAATACTGAGCTGCTTGGCACGCCTGTCATACACCTGATTTGGGACCCGGTAGGTACTCGGTTGGGTGTGTGTAGCCAGGAGTGAAAGAAGGTCCACTGTAATTCACCGACTCTTCCACAGGAGAAGGGAGACCCTGGAGCCCAAGGCCGAGGCGGGGCAGGGCTGGGCAAAGGACTTACTCTTGAATGCTGAGCTGGAACAGGAAGGGCGCAGTGAGCAGGCTCTGCTGCCGAGCCCTCAGACAGGGCGGTTCATGGCTGGCTTTGGAACTGCCCTCAGGCAGTGCATTCACACTGGCTTTTGGTGGTCCACCACCCCTCCTCAGGGGACAGCCCACGGGGGTGGACTCAGGAGAAGGTCATGCAAGGGACCTTTTTCTGGAGCCTTGCTGCTGAAAGGTGAGAGGAGCTTGAGGTGCACGTGGGGGAAAGAGGGCGTGTTTGCAGGTGGCAGGTCACAGCAAAGGGGAGTGGGGAACACCCCCAGAGCAGAGGTGATGGAGGAGAAAGCCCCCTGCCCCCGACTCAGGACGAGGCCCTGGGCAGGACCGTGCATGCCACACAGCGTCACCCAGACGAGACAGCAGTGCCCAACCAGCTCACCTGGCCAAAGAAAGACAGGGCACACATGTCTGTGTCTCGCTGGGGCTTTCCCGAAGGAACTGCGGGTGGGTCTGTGTGAATGAAGGATGATTCCGTTTCCTTTCAGGCATCATGGATCAAGCTAAAGAAAACTGCCTTTCTGGAACCCTTAAGGTGAGTGGGTGGGATGACTGCGATCCTGTCTCTTTGGAGACAGCGTCCTCTCTGGAATGCTTGCTGCCTTTCCTTGGAGTGGGCGCTGTGGGTTGCGGCCCTGCATGCACCCCTCTGACCGGCCCCCCTTTCACAGTCCCCTCCATGTACCTCTGTCGTCTCACATCGTCCTCGTACTTAGCGCTGCCCTCCCGTGTGCAGGGAGTCCTGACACAAACCAGAGCCCAAGACAGAACCCAGCCGCACCCTCATCCATCCAACTGATGCCCTTAGACGCGATGGGGGCCCCTGTCTGTGCTCCCCTGGAGCCTGGCCTCTCTTGCCAGAAGTTCCCATCTATGGCCCAGAAGGTTCGGGGAACGCGACACTGCCCTTGAGACAGCGTTGCCTGGGACCTGGCTTTGGCTGCAGGGATTGCAGCGGGAGAAAGCCCGGGCCCTCGAGTTTACGGAAGGCAAGCTACTGCTGTGCCTGGACATGCACGCTGCAGGCATGAGCAGCCCCGGGGGTGGCGACAAACCCAGGAAGGGCCTCCCCAAAGAAAACCTGAGCACTGAGTGGATGTTGGTGGGGCACGGAGAGGAATCTTTAATGGGAGATTCCCCAGAAGGAGTAATCGCCAGGGCTTTAAAAACATCCAGTGTTGTGATGGGGGCTTACTTTCAGAAGTCTCCATCTTTAAATAGATGGACACGCACCATTCTTGGTGACTGGAAGTGTCAGCCCTGCAAAGAGGCTAAATGGAGTCGCGGTGCCCATTTTATTCTTGGCGCCTGTGTCAAGATGTCTGGGTTCACCACGCTTGTCTTCCCTTGCCGTGTGGGGCCCCAGTGCCTCCTTTCAGAAGGACCTGCCTCTGCACGGGTAACCCCGTCACATGGTCGCTGCCTGCACCGATTTTGTTGCTGAAACCATATTTTTTCAGTAAAGGAAGACACTTGATTGAAATGGGGGGAAAAACTCGGGGGGAGATAATCTGGCTTTTGAACCGGTTATTGAACACTGTCCCAAGGGGCCTCTGGTGCTGAGTGAGCCATCTCCCTCCGTGTTGCACTTACTGAGACCCTCACCAGAAGGCAGCAGGCCCTGAAAGTGGGACAAGAGACACCCACTAAACCCCACGGGTGGAAAATATTGGTGGGCACTGTATGTCCCATGGGTCATAGAGGGGTTAAAACATTGACCCCTGTGACCCTCTGATGACCTCTGAGGTTTTGTTTCCACCACTGGTTCTGATGAGAAACTGAGGCAGGAGGGAATCTCATCCATTTTAGACTGGCTCAAGGTCTTACAGTTAACAATCGTTTTAAGCCTTGGGTGTATAAAGTGCAGATTTTGGTAACTTTTTGAAGAGCCTCCGTTTATTTCTTCCATGTTGGAGTTCTCTGTTCACCTCTGTCTGCAAACTTGGACAAGCAATAGGAAATCATCGTTGTTGTCGTGAGCGCCTTTCGTGCTAAATCTAGCAAACGACCAGACACCTGCGGACAGTCTTCTCCGACGTGTCCTCCAAAGTGATCGGCACAGGGCCTTTTGTTGCATTGCTTTGTTTTCCTCTAACAGATTTCAAAATTAGGGAAGTGAACCTTCATTTAAGTACCTAAGCCTTTAGTATCAAGTTTGTGTTTGGGGGCTTGTTTGTGAAATGACAGCTTGGCGCCGTCCCAGTGCCTGCGAGTCTCCTTGTGTCACTGAAGGCGGCGGCCTCCTCCGGCCTGCTCCCTGGAGCATGTGAAAGTGGCGGTGCCGCTGCCCTTGGGGAGCGTGACCGCAGGAGGGGAGAGCTTGAACTGCTGTGGGGATGGCGCAGGGACCGGAGGAAAAGTGACGCTGCAGGGCTGCCACAGGCTTCGGGTGGGGGTGGGGAACTACACTGCTTTCTTGGAAACTTGGCAAAGCACTGCCCCGTCCACGGGGCCATCCTTGCCGCTGCCTCCCCTGCAGCGATGTCCCCTATAGAGGACAAGCTTTGCGCATGTACATGCGCGAAGCCCATAACCTTGTTCTTGTCACCCCTCCCACCCCAGGCCACCCTGGCACACGGCGACGGTCCCAAGCGTGTTCCGGTCATGCAGCGGATTCCTTCTCAGCACCCTCTGTCCTCCAGTGGTGGCCAGGCCCAGAGGGTCTTGTGTCCCTCGAATTCCTCCCACAGTGCCCCTGCCCAGGCACAGAAGCTGGCCCCCAGTCGCAAGCCTGTGCCGAGCCAGAGCCAGAGCCAGAACCCAAAGCGGAAGCCCTTACAGATGACCGCCGTCCCTCGGCCCGCTTCTCGGCCACCGAGCAACCCCCCAAAGAGCGAGCAGGCCCTGCCCCCACCGCCGCCTCCGCCAGGGCCTGGTAAGGCACCTCTGGGGCCTCCTTGGAGAAGTGGAGGGGCTGGGGCTTGTTGCTGCAGCTTAAGTCACCATCTGAAGATTTAGCGTTTGCATCCTTATTCCTGAGGGCAGGGAGGAATGCAGAGGGACTGCCGTTCAGGCTGAAGCTATAGGGTCTTCTGTGCAGGGAACACGCCTGATCACAGCACCAGGGCCCTGTCCTTCTGATGGATGACTGGTGGGTGGGGTTGCAGGGTGCCTGGGGGTGCGCTACTGAACCCGCTGCTCCTTTTCCCATTGACATGAGAGCGCTGAGGGTGTGGGCAGTGCTGGGGTGCTGGGCTGTCGGGGTCCAGCACGGCTTGCTGTTGCAGCAGCACGTGGAGGAGGGCCTGGGTGGGGAGCTTGGGCTGCACAGAGGAGCTGAGCCCGCGGCCTGGCAGCAGGAGTGGCTGGGCACGTCTCAAGGATGTGTGAGTAGACAAAGGGCATTTTAGATGGTGCCTCCTGGGGGTGCTAACCAGATTGGTGAGTCACGCCGTGGGCTCCTGGGACACCTCAGAGGCAGCCCGGCTGGGGCCTGGGGCCTGGTGGCTGGCAGCGGTTCTGCAGTGATGCCCAGAGGACTGGTCAGTGCTCCCCTTCATCTGCTGTGCTGTCCCACCCTGCCAACCCCTCCAGTGCCTCACCCAGCAAGACCCTGAGACTCAGGCTAACAAGCAAAGGCTGGGGAGGTGCGGGCAGGTGAGAGCCCCCAAGAAAGAGGGGTGGGTGGTGGTGAAGCCTGGGGGAGGAGCCAGTCGATTTGCCAGCAGAAGGCGGGGCCACTGTGAGCGCGCAACGGGTGCTGGTGACACTGCTCTGGGAGCCTGCCATGTCTCACCTCAGCCGGGGCGGGCCTTCTGTCTCTGCTTTCCCTTCCCACGGAAGGGGGGCACTGCAGGGGGAGGGTCCTGGTGGGGCGGGGCACACACAGTGGGCTGACTCGCTTCTGGTGCTGCTGTCGCAGAAGGACCTGCAGGGGCCGCTTGGACAGACAGGGATGGAGCCTCCCAGTTGGAGAGGCTGGAAGTCCAGGTTCAGGCCACAGTTCTTTTCTCGTCGGGTGGAAGATCCTGGATTCTTGAAACATCTGGGCCCCTTGCCCCTTGTTGGGCACCGATCTTTCCTGCCGATCGAGCAGGCTCACAGGGCGGGGCCTGAGAGGCGGACTGAGTGGAAGCAGCCTCCTGCAGAGTGCGGCCTGCCCTGTCTCAGGTCCCGTCCCGCCAGCAACCTGCCTCTCGGGTCATTATTAACAGGGCTTGTTTGTTTGTTTTAACCTATGTAGGGAATAATTCTGTGAAGGAGCTGGCCTCAAAACAGAAAAAAGAAGAATCAAAAAAGTAAGTTTTACTTGTGTGCGTAGTTCTTCACCTTCACCCCACACTAAGTGTAAACTGGCTAGAGGAGCTCCTAAAAAGCCATAGATCTTTGTTTTCATTTAGAAAGCTGGTTCTCAGAACTTGTTCAGGTTTCCAGTCTTTATTTTATTTTTAAAGGATGGCAATTAGTGACTAGGGACTCCAGCTGTGCTCGAATTTAGAGAAAGCCTGTGTGAATCTGATACCCACAAAACTGTGTGTGTGTACACAAGCCGAGTGCTCCCTTTAGAAGGAATCGTGAGATGTGGTTTGTGCCCACTTCTACATTTGCCCTTTCCTATACGAAAGTACACACTGAGTAAAACAGGCATGTGACCACGAGGCAGAACTATACACAGGTTGTGCATGGCTGTTCTGTGGACAGTAGTAGCAAAAATACGGACTTTCATATAAAGGTGCTACAACATCTTCCCCAGATTACCTGAAAGCCCCCGAGCCGTCCAGAACGTGAATGTAGATGCAGTACGTGGGATGAACCTGCCCCAAGACTGTCCTGCTTCCAAGCCCAGGGGGTCCTGCCTGCTCCCACCACTCCCAGTGGCTCAGTGTCCACCCCAGGGTCTGCTTCTCTGGGGATGTGGAGGAAGAGGCCGATAGTGTGCAAGAAGCCACGTGTGTCTCTGGAACATTCTCCCCTCCCGAGTGGCTTCTCTAGCCATGTTCTGAGAGTCGAGTTGGCCCCAGGCTGTCCCTCCCGAATGTAGCACAACCCAGGGTGTCCCTTGCCTGGGATGAGTGCAGCTGATGGCAGTGCGGGGAGCAGGGTGGGTTGTGGGTTGGTGGGGACTCCTGGGGTGGGTGCAGATCCAGGGCTGCGCTCAGCATGACATAGTTTAATGTGGCAGCACCACCGCTGACAGATGGCTGGGGAAGATTAATCTCTGCTCCTGTTCTTTCCAGGAGGCAGTGGGCCTTGGAAGATTTTGAGATTGGCCGCCCACTGGGCAAGGGGAAATTTGGTAACGTGTACCTCGCACGGGAGAAGCAGAGCAAGTTCATCTTGGCGCTGAAGGTGCTCTTTAAAGCCCAGCTGGAGAAGGCAGGTGTCGAGCACCAGGTCCGGAGAGAAGTGGAGATCCAGTCCCACCTCAGGTAAGCTCAGCAGTGGGCGGCCACAGCGGGCATGCAGTCAGGCTCTCGAGGTGACCCGGCTGGGTAGAGTGCCCCTGGCTTATAATGACATCTGACTTTTCCCTGGGGTGGGGCTGGACTTCTGTGTCATGGGGTCCCAAGGAAGCTCTTGGGAGGTTGTTTATTTTGGTGGTGACTACATTTTGCATCCTTCTCCGGTCTTGAAGGGGGCTGTCCCTCTTGATCTGAGCTGGGCAGAGGGTCCCCACTGGCCGCCTGCAAGCTGATGCTGGCCCGAGCGCTTTGGCTTTCATTCTCCCTGTGCTCTCACAGCAGGGGCCGTGGGAGTGAGTTGCGGTTAGTACCTAAGAACCAGCCCTCCTTGGGGCTGCGTCCAGCCTGGCAACAGCGAGCAGAGTTGAGCAGACACGCTGGCCACCTGGGGCTCTTGCCCGTCCCGCTGCACGTGCACTGCCCACATTGGATACTGTGGACGTGTCTTCTGCCTGCTGGTGTTTAGGGACCTAACCCCTGTGGAAGTGCTGCGTCCTGCTGCACGTGTATAGGCAGCGAGCTAACTGACCCCCAAGACTGGATTTGCCTCCAGGGAGGACATGTCCATCTTAACCCAAGGCCCCCAGGTTCCTTGAAATTGCACAGACAGTGAAATGTGGCGTTTCTCTGTGAAATGGGTCTATGGCTTCAGAATCTTGGTGGGGGGTTTGGGGGGCAGGGGGGCTGGACAAAGGGCCATGACCCAAAGCAGTCAAGCCCCACTGGTTTCGTCTTGAGAGGTTCTGATATGCGGCACCTATTCTTGGGGTGGGGGGAGATGACACACCAGTCATGGCCATGTGTGCTACTGGTTGCAGGCACCCCAACATTCTCAGGCTGTACGGTTACTTCCACGACGCCACCCGGGTGTACCTCATCCTGGAGTACGCCCCTCTGGGAACCGTCTACAGAGAGCTCCAGAAGCTTTCCAAGTTCGATGAGCAGAGGACAGCCACGGTGAGTCTCCCAACCAGCCTCTCCCCGGGCCAGGCCTGGGCTTTCGCAGCGGTTATAGGCCGTGTGTGGCGAGAGCACGGCCGAGGTGGCCACAGGCCTGGAGCGGGAAGGGCTCTACAGTGGCCACTATGGATAGGCGGCCTCAGAAACCAGGCTGGGGTGCCTGGTCGCTCTGTGTTCCCGTGGCCATTGTTTTGGCAAAACTGTACATAGCTAGTTAGTTGCCCTCCTTTTCAAATCTTCTTTTTAAGACATTTGGTGATTGTAAAATGTTTCTATATTTGGGAAAAAACCATCATGAAGGAAGAGCCTGTTCCTGCCCGCCGACCACAGGGTGTCTGTAAATCGAAGCACTCTGGAGGGCCAGTGTGAAGCTCGGCTCGCACTGGGATATGGCAGAGTGCTGGTGCGGCCATGGGGTGGCACTGCACTCCCGCCCTGCACTGGGCCAGCACAATGAGCCAAGGTGCCGCTCAAAACGGGCAGGGGGGAGGGAGGGAGGGAGGGGACTCTGCAAACCAGTGCCTGTAGACTGGGCCCGTGGAACCTGGAGGGGGTGGGGGAAGAGGGGGGAGCTCCTCTAAACCGTGAGAGACGTAGCTAAGCAACTGCCAGGCTCAGAGCCACAAGGACACCCATCCAGCTCTGTGCTGCTGGAGGAAATCCGCTCTCCGCCCGGGACCAGTCAGCCCTGACTTTAAACCCAGAGGAGTGTCAAAGGGTTGTGAAACTAGATTCCCAGAAAGGAGCAACCAGAATGGGGATGGTGAGAACGTTCACCACCTGTAAAGAATGGAACCAGCATCCCTCAACAGAATGAAGTGTTTGCTTCAAAACCCGGGCCAGTCTCTGCTGGGGCATCCTGCTGAGACGAAAGTGGCCGGGTTGAGTGAATTGTAACACCCCCCCCCCCCCCCCCCCCCCCCCCCCCCCCCCCCCCCCCCCCCCCCCCCCCCCCCCCCACCCCCCCCGCCC
>PVJH01023115.1:0-35498 GCA_004026705.1 Nesogale talazaci | reverse complement strand
TTTGTGCTGACAACCGAGCAAAGAATCAGAGGAGCTAGATTAGTTGAAGAGTGTGACATCAGGATGAAAGACTGATTAACAACCTGCAGTATGCAAATGGTGCAGCCTGACTGCTGAACGTGAAGAGGGCTTAAAGCACTTGCTGATGAAGATCAAGGAATTATGGGGCTGAGCCTCAGTGGCGGCAGTGGCTGAGTGCGGGACTGCGGCCCGCGGGCTTGGCGGTTCAAATCCAGCGGCGGCTCTCAGGAGCAGCACTGGGTAGCGCCCACGACCACCAGAGGACAGTGATGCCCCCCAAAAAAACACACAAAAAGATCAAAGCATTATGACAATGTAAATAAAACAAAAATCCTCACAAGTGGACCAACAGGTAACATCATGATAAATGGAGAAAAACGTGAAGTTGTCAAGCATTTAATCTTGTTTATCTATAGTCAATTCTCATGGAAGGAGCAGTCAAGAGATCAAAAGATGCATTGCTTTTTTTTTGGGGGGGGGGGGCGCATCACTGCTCTCCGGTGGTGGGAATAGGAGGCCCAGCCCCACTGCTGGAATTGAACCTCCATCCCAGTGGGCCGCAGTCCCGCGCACAACCACTATGCGCCACCGGGGCTCAGCCAAAAGATGCATTGCACTGGATAAATCTGCACAAGAACTCTCAGACTGGCTGAGCCCCAGTGGCGCAGTGGTTGTGTGCGGGACTGTGACCCACAGGGTTGGCCGTTCAAATCCAGTAGCACCTCTCCAGGAGCAAGGCTGGGCCTCCTACTCCCACCACGGCAGTGATGCCAAAAAAAAAAAAAAACTCTTGGACTTTTGAAAAGCAAGGATGTTACCTTGAGGATTATGGTTCACTTGAACCACACCAAGGTACTTTTAATGATTTCAAATGCATGTGAAAGTTGAACACTGAATAAGGAAGACTGATGTAAAGAAGAACTGATGTAAAATGAAATACTTCTGTACAATCCTCACGATAATTACTTTTGAGCCCATTGTTGCATTCACAGTGGCAGTTCAAATCATTGAGTCTTGTTCTTTTTGGATGGCCCTCTACTTAATCAAGTTTGATGTCCTTTCCCAGGGACTGACTGGTCTCCTAATAAAACTAAAGTATGTGCAATAAACTCTTGCCATTGTCATTTCTAGAGAGCATTCTAGTCATACTTCATGACAGACCTGTTCATTCCATCTGGGAGTCCATGGTATATTCAGTATTCTTCATCAGCACTGATTCAAAGACATCGATTCTTTTGTCTTCCTTATTCCAGATACATATCAGTGGGTACTCATATTGTTAAGCTAATCACAATAATTTTTGTTTGTTTGTTTTTGTTTTGTTTTTTGGGGGGGCCTCACTGCCCTCTGGTGGTGGGAGTAGGAGGTCCAGCCTTGCTGCTGGATTTGAACCTCCAACCCAGTTGGCCGCAGTCCCGTGCACAACCACTACGCCTCTAGGGCTCAGCCCTTTTTTTTGTTTGTTTGTTTTTGTTTTGTTTTTTTGGTAGTCAAAATAATTTTTGTTAGACAATTTGACACTGTGATCAAATTAACATTTACCTACCTGAACAGTTCATTCCTGTATCTGTATCTTAAGAGGAGGGGTTCTCAAAGCATGGGCTGCACACCCTTGGAGAGTAGGGGGTCATTGCAATGTTTTCAGAGGGGCCTGGAAGTGGAGAGGTTAATATGGAGGTGTTTGGCATTTTTATTGTGTTGACATTTGCACTGACACTGCAATACAATGGTTAGTAAAACTGCTGATCTTTTTTTTTGTTTTGTTTTTGGGGCATCACTGCCCTCTCGTGGTGGGAGTAGGAGGCCCACCCTTGTTGCTGGATTTGAACCTCCAACCCAGTGGGCCGCAGCCCCGCGTACAACCACTACGCCACCGGGGCTCAACCCAAAACTGCTGATCTTTTAACAGGACCAAGGCTGTGACATCAAACTGCACCAGTAGTCATTGTATCCTTCGCACTGCTGACTTTTTATTTATTTAAAAAAAAAAAATGCTGGCTGAACCCTGGTGGCTTAGTGATAGTTTGCAGGACAGGAGCCCACAGGGTTGACAGTTCAAATCCAGCAGCAAGGTTGGGCTTGCTACTCCCACCAGGGCAGTGATGCCACACACACACACAAAAAAAATGCTAGTTTTAATTTTAAAAATGTTCTTGATGAACAAGTATCGATTCCATCCTTAAACTGGTCTGAGGCTGAACCCCGATGGCACAGTGGTTGTGTGTAGGACTGTGGCCCACAGGGTTGATGGTTCAAATCCAGCAGCAGCTCTCCAGGAGTAAGGCTGGGCTTCCTACTCCCACCAGGGCAGTGATCACACACACACACACACACACAAAACCCAAAAAACTAAAACTGGTTTGAGAGAAAAATAATTGTGGGTGTAACTTGCAAGCTAAACTAGCCACACTGTTTTTACTTGAACAATTGGATGACAAACTGGATATTCAAACTTAGGTATTTCCCACGACTACCAGAGGGCAGTGATGTCCAAAAAACAAACAAAAATTCCAAAAAAAAACAAACTTAGGTATTGGCAAACATTTTTCAAAAGTGATGTGAAATGGGAGGAGTAGATGCAGTTTTATCAGAGCTGTGGAGGTAGGGTGAGGGGATTTGGAAAGCAAACAAGGAATCAGAGGAGTGAAAAACACTGGAATGTGATTGAGTATATACAACTGACTCTGATTTTGTGTATATAACTCATTTTAAAAGTGATATAACCAGGGGCTGAGCCCCAGTGGCGTAAGTGGTTGAGTGCGGAACTGTGGCCCACAGACTTGGCGATTCAAATCCAACGGCGGCTGGGTAGCGCTCACGACCACCAGAGGCAGTGATGCCCACAAAAAAAAAAAAAGGTGATATAACCATGGAAGTGTATATAATTTGTGAATACTATATGAAGAAAACCACTTAAAATAATGTTGATATAAGGTGAAAAATGTAGCCAATATCATTGAACAATAAGTTTAGAAAATGCTTAATGGGAACCTAATTTCCTATGTAAACTCTTACCACAACACAGTAAAATGTATATTTTTAAAATTGCATGAAATGTATTAGTAGCATATTGTCAGTGACATAATAGATGTGTCCAAATGGAAGCTTGTGTCCTCCACTGAAGATGCTACAGCTTCCCAAAAGATTTACTATTGTAAGACAAAAATTGGGGGCAAGCAGACCAATAGAAAAATGGATAAGTTATTATGTATTTACAACCTTTGCCAATGTGTTTTTTTATTCCTTATTCTAGAGACCATGGCGAGTCCCGGGAAGGACAATTATCGAATGAAAAGTTATAAGAATAATGCCCTAAACCCTGAAGAAATGAGACGAAGAAGGGAGGAAGAGGGCATACAGCTCCGTAAACAGAAGCGGGAGCAACAGGTAGGTTACTGGAGTGTTTTCAAAATTCATCTGTTCATGGGAGTGATCCAACCACTGTATGGGACTGGGGTGGGCTCATAAAATTCACAGAAAATTTTAACTGTTTTTCCCTGAGAATTTTTAGGCCCCTTCTTAGTTGGCCTCCACCTTGCACTCTTACCTTCTCATCAAGAAAGTAGTCGAGGGCTGAGCCCCGGTGGCGTAGTGGTTGTGCGCGGGACTGCGGCCCACTGAGATGGAGGTTCAATTCCAGCAGTGGGGCTGGGCCTCCTACTCCCACCACCAGAGGGCAGTGATGCCGCCCCCCCAAAAAAAATTTTTTTTAATAATTAAAAAAAAAAAGTAGTTGAGTTCTATTGTCCAGTGTCTGTGTTACAGCAGAAATGTTGGAAGCTCTGGAAGGGAAAGCTAATCATTTTTCTACAAGGTAGACCAGCTTAGACAGCATTCCATTGTAGTTCTAACGACCTATGACTGCCTTCTCTTTCTTCATCTGCAATCAGTGTTAGCCCTGGCCTTCAAGGCCCAACTCCAGTCTCAGCTCCTTCAAGAGGTTTATTCCAGGCTGCCTTCTGTTTTGTTGACTCTCTGCTCTTTGTAAAGCCTCTAGAAGTGTACCAATGCCTCGTCATCTGCATAGACAACACACACCACCACCACCTGCCAATTCCCCCATCACCACTGATTGGTGCCTTGCCCAGATCTAGATTCATTCGCCTACCTTTCTTTTGCCCACTCTTGCCATATCATCACTCCTTTTCTTCAAAGTGCGCCACACACACACACACACACACACACACACACACACTTCATGGGTCTCATTCTCTCAACGACTCTATTTCCAGAATTGTGCATTGGGTTATTCGTTGGGTTTGTTTGGTTTCTTTTTGTTTGGTTTGGTTCACTGGGTGATCTTACCAGTGTCTCTTCACTTTGCTTTTAGCTTTTTAAACGGAGAAATGTTGAGCTGATCAATGAAGAACCTGCCATGTTTGACAGTCTCCTCATGGACTCCTATGTGAGCTCTACCACTGGGGTAAGCCCCCCCTGCCTGAGCAGAGCAGGGACGTCCTACTTACAGACATCGGGACTGCTCCTGTTTTCATTACTTAGCAGCTTTAATGTTAACCATGCAAGCTTCTTTTTCCATGGACTCTTTTTGTAGTTTGTGCGTAAGGCGCCACCAACAATTTGCTTCTGAAAATATTTTAAGAGGAATCTTAAATTGCCTCAGAGATTAGAAATCACTGTCCGCTATCCCATGTTGAAGTAGCTATGGATTAAACAGCCCCTTCTCCTAAGCCTGTGTGTTTTGCCATCATCTTGAAAGCAGGATATTAGACAGGATTGTGTATTCACAGGCAGCTCTGATGTTGATTTGCTGAGCCCTAAATTTGTTGTATGTTTTAGGAGGGTGTGATCACAAGAGAGATGGTGGAGATGCTCTTTTCTGATGATTCTGATCTGCAGTTAGCCACCACACAGAAATTCCGGAAACTGCTCTCCAAAGGTACAAAAGCTTGATCCTCCCCAGAGAAGCTGTACATAATCCTTGCTGTTGTTATTGTTAGGTGGTACTGAGTCAGCTCAGACCTGTAACGATCTTCGGCACCGTTGCCCAGTCCTGTACCATCGTCACAGTTGTGCCTCTGCCTGAGCCCATTGTTAGAGCCACAGGCGTCACTCCCCTCCTGAGAGCCTTCCTCTCCACTCCCCAGCTACTTCACCAACTGGGTGGCCTTCTCCAGAGACTGGTCTCTCTTGACAACATGTCCAAAGTATGTATGCTTCTGAGGAGCACTCTGGCCATACTTCTTCCTAGACCGATCAGTTTGTCCTTTTAGAAGCCCATGGTATTCTTGTCCAGCACAGTTCAAGTGCATCAATTCTGCTTCATCTTCCTTATTCAGTGTTCAATTTTCACATACATACGAGGCAACTAAAAATACCATGCCTTGAGTCAGGCCTACCTTAGTCCTCAAAGTAACATCCTTGCTTTTTAATATTGTAAAGAGGGGCTGAGCCCCGGTGGCGTAGTGGTTGTGCACAGGACTGTGGCCCACTGGGATGGAGGTTCAATTCCAGCAGTGGGGCTGGGCCTCCTACTCCCACCGCCGGAGAGCCGTGATGCCCCCAAAAACAAAAAAATACATATTGCAAAGAGATTACACAGCAGATTATTTAATATAGCTTTCTGTTAACAGGAGCCCTGATGGCATCCAGGGGCAATGATCCCCGTGGTCGGCAGTTTGAAACCACCAGCAGCTCCAGGGAGAAAGACGGGGCTTCCCACGCCCGTCAGCAGCCATGCATCAGCGCTGGCTTGGTGGCAGTGAGCTTGGTGGTGTTGTTCTTGTGCAGAGAGGTTAGGTTGCAGATTAACCTATTGTGAAGTGTCATTTGATCTCTAGATTGCTGCTGCCATGAGCATTGAGTATAGCTCCAAGCAAGACAGAATCTTTGGACAGCTCTGTCAGTGTATCACAGTGTTAGCTGTTGGTCCAGTTGTAAGGATTTGGGTCTGCTTCACATTGAGTCATAATCTATATTGAAGACTACAATCCGTGATCTTCATCCGCAAATACTTCAAGTCCTCCTCATTGTTAACTGCATTTTGCAAGTTGTTAATAAGCCTTCCTCCATTCCTGTTGTCACAGCTTCTGATTATTTGCTCAGCATAGAGATGGAATAAGTAAACTGCTGAGAGGATACAAGCCTGATGCACACCTTTCCTGGTTTTAAACCTTGCAGTTCTCCCTACTTGTCTTTGCACAACTCCCTTTTGATTCACCTACGTGTTCAAGAACACAATGAAGTGTTTGGGAATTCCCATTCTCCAAGTTTTCCATAGTTTTTTATGATCCACACAAGTCAAATGCTTTGGCATAGTCAATGAAACACAAGTATCTTTCTGGTATTCTCTGCTTTGAACCAAGATCCATCTGACACCAGTAACGATGTCCCTTGTTCCACTGAATTTGCTCTGGACTCTGACAACTCCCTGTCAGTGTACTGCTGCACTGTCCTTGCGTCCTTTTGGACGATCTTAAGCAAAATTTTACGTGTATTTGATAGCCGTGATGTTCTATAATTTGAGCATTCACTTTTCTTTGGAATGACTACAAGTACAGATCTCCTCAATCAGTTGGCAGGTAGCTGTCTTCCACATTTCCTGGCATAGACAAGTGAGTGTTTCTTCAGCTTTCTGAAACATTTCCATTGTTATTTCATCAATTCCTGTACCCTTGTTTTCGGCCAGTGCTTTCAGTACAGCTTGAACTGTTTCCTTCAGCTCATATGCTACCTCCTGAAAAGATAGAATGTGGACTGGTTCTTTTTGGTACCGTGACTGTATGTTTTATCCATCTTCTTTTTTTTTTTTTTTGGGGGGGGGCATCACTGCCCTGGTGGTGGGAGTAGGAGGCCCAGCCTTTGCTCCTGGGAGCCGGAATTGAACCTCCATCCCAGTGGGCCGCAGTCCCGCGCACAACCACTACGCCACCGGGGCTCAGCCCTTATCAATCTTCTTTTTAGGCATTCTGCATCATTCAATATTTTGCCCATAAAATCTTTCAAGATTAGGGCTGAGCCCCGGTGGCATAGTGGTTGTGCGCGGGACTGCGGCCCACTGGGACGGAGGTTCAATTCCAGCAGTGGGGCTGGGCCTCCTACTCCCACCGCCGGAGAGCAGTGAGGACCAAAAAAAAAAAATCTTTCAAGATTGCTACCGGAAGCTTGAACTTTTTCAAGCTTTCAGTTTAGGACATGCTGTGCTTGCTTTTCCTTTAGGGTTTTTTATGTCTAGGTCTTTCTTTGCCCATTTCATTATATTTGACTTTGTTTTCTTAAACTGCTTTTGGAACTCTGACTTCATTCTTCCATTTGCTTCACATGCTTACTCTTTGATTAAAGCATGTTTTAGCATCCACTTGGATCTCTTTCCTTCCTTCCTCCTTTCTTGTCTTTGTGTGTGTGTGTGTGTGTGTGTGTGTGTGTGTGTGTGTGTGTGTGGGCATCACTGACCTGGTGGGAATATGAGGCCCAACCTTGCTCCTGGAGAGCTGCTGCTGGATATGAACTGCCAACCCTGTGGGCCACAGTTCTGCACTCAAACTCTGCGCCACCGGGACTCAGCCCTCTTTGTCTTTTTTTTTTTTGGGGGGGGGGCATCACTGCTCTCCGGCGGTGGGAGTAGGAGGCCCAGCCCCACTGCTGGAATTGAACCTCCGTCCCAGTGGGCCGCAGTCCCACGCACAACCACTACGCCACGGGGCTCAGCCCTCTTCCTTGTCTTTTTAATGACCTTTTTCTTACTTCATGAAGCATGGTCTTGACATCCTCCCACAGCCCATCAGGTCTTTTTTCCATTAGTGTTCAGTGTGTCATATCTATTCATTAGATGTTGTCAGAGTTCAGATAGGATAGACTCAAGGCCATATTTTGATTCTCACTGATTCGTTTTAATTTTTTCAGCTGTATCCTGAATTTCAATATGAGCAATTGATGGTATGCTCCACAATCAAGCCCAGTCCTGATTTTAGCTGCTCACATTAAACTTCTCCATTATCTCTTCCCTCAGATATAGTCCACTTGATTTCTGTGTATTGCATCAGAAGACGTTCACATGTGCATAGTCATCTTTTCTGTTATAAAAAGATAGGTGCTATGAACTTGTCATTGATTTTGCAAAATTCAGTCATGCCCTCTCCAGCTTTCTTTCTATCAGCAAGTCTGTGTTTTCACACTCCTATTCCTTCCTCGACTTCTAACTTTTGCATTCCAATAATTTTCTTTTTGAATAACTCAGTTCATCTTGAGTGAATATTTGATCGATTTCTGACTAAGTCATTAGTGGAATCAAATTAATCAAATTAATTTTCTTCATTGCTAGTTTTTGTGGTTGGTGCATAAGTCATATTGATTGGATTTCCTTGACGTCCAATGGATATAATCACATCATAGATAGTATTGCACTTAATGTTTGGTTTTGTAATGTCCTTTTTGACCATGAATGCCACTCCATTCCTCTTGAATAGTACATCAAGGTTTTTTTAATTCAAAATGAACCAATATCCATTTCAGCTCAGTAATGCTAGGAATATTGATCTTTATACATTTCAAGTTCTAATAATTAGCAGATTTATGCTGCTGCTTATCTTGATCCATGCCCCATTAGCAAATGAAGATCCTGAAGGCGCCACTCCCACAGGCTCTACCCTACTCAGGTTAGCATAGTGGACATCCCTCCAAGAAATCAGCTCCTCCTCAGTCACATTTGGAGTGTCCCCAGACCTGAGGGGCTCATCCTTCAGAACTATAACCTTCTTTCAAGGTGGGGAGTCAAGCCCTCTTCCATTGTTTGTTCTTAGCCTGGAAGCTTAGCTGAAACCTGTTCACTTTGGGTGATACTGCTGCCATTTGAAATATCCGTGACATAGCTTCCAACATCACAGCACGACAAAGTCACTGAAGTATGACAAACTGACAGGCAAGTGGTAGACTACACACTTCAGCCTCATTTTTTGCCTCACTGACCTTTCAGTTACTCTGTCCCTTACTCATTCTGCTTTGTCCCCATTGGCCTTGGTGCTCCTTGGACATGCCTAGTACCTGCCAGATTTATTCCTTGCTACTGTTTCCTGTCTTCTACTGCCAGGTGGCGATACAGTACTAGCCACTGTATAACCATGGCCACTTTTCTGATCACATTCTAACTTACCAATAAAACCTGCCCTGGCATTCTATCCAGAATTGCAGGCTGGCGCCCCTTATACACATACACACACAGATTTTTTTTTTTAATTACTGTACTCTGTCCTACTGATCCTTTTTAATCCATTACAATACTATCTTAATACATAATAGAATGTCTCTCTCTACTGGGATGTTAGGCTCTGTGAGGGCGGGACTCTTTGGCACTTAGGTGTTCAATAAAGATTTGTTATATGATAAGGTTTCTTGTCTTGGTGTATATATCAAGCATTCTTCCCAAGGGAAATTGGTACCACAGTGTTCCTTCCTATGGTCTTTCCTCTCTTCCATACAGTTCTTTTTTTCCCATGCAATTCTTTGCATAGGTTCAGTAAACCCAAACAGAGCATGTCAGCATTAGGGCCGCCTTGAAGAGGAATGTCTCGAAGAGATGGATGGACACGGTGGCTGCAACAATGGCTCAAACCTAAGCGCACTTGTGAGGGTGGCGCCGCTCTGTGTGGTGATGGCCACCTCTTGTTACAGCCACCTGACCCCGAAGAGTTTGCTTTCGTGGCTGCTCGGGGCTGGCAGAGAAGGCTGCGAGCAGGTGCCAGTGGACAGTCTCCTAACTGTTCTGCTCATCCTTTCATTTCTTCCAGAACCCAGTCCCCCAATAGATGAAGTCATCAACACTCCCGGGGTGGTGAACAGGTTTGTGGAATTTCTGAAGAGGAATGAGAATTGTACATTACAGGTGAGGCATGAAGGGTTTTTGTACCATATGAAAGTCTGCCCTGGCATCCTCTCTATTCCACGAGATCACAGTGGAGCATTTGTACACATCTCTCAGATAATTAAGTGTAGTATGACCCGATGTCTCCTCAGTTTCAAAGAGAGAGCTAAAGTTTCTTTCTTAAGCAATGTAGTTTCAATGGAAAGAGATACCAGAATATGGCAGGCTGATAATTCACTTATAAATTAGAGGATTTGGTCCCTGCTCCACAGCTGCCAACATGTGTGAACGAGGTCTCAGTCTTGGAGTTATGTAATGCATCTATCCAGCACGCCTTTTGGTACTTCATAGAAACAAGAGCTGAAAAGGACCTTGAGATAACCCTCACACTCTTATCCTGGTTTCAGAAATAAAGGAAGTAAACCCAAGAAATAGTTACTCGCAAGAAAACTCATGGGTGGTGTGGTGGTCCAAGCATGAACGTGCAATCATTGACGCCCAGTTCTACCATATCACTGCCCACCTCTTCCTACCACTTAAGTTGGGGGGGGCGCGCATCTTTGTTTTGTTTTGGATTTTTGGGCATCACTGCCTCTGGTGGTCAGTGAGCGCTACTCAGTGCTGCTCCCGAGAGCCACCGCTGGATTTGAACCGCCAAACCCGCAGGCTGCACTCCCACACTCAACCACTTATGCCACCAGGGCTCAGCTTGTTTCCTGTTTGAGGCAGAGGCAGACTGTATTCCTGAGCCATCTAGTGACTCTAAGTGCTGTATCTGAACTTCCCAATGAAGTCTTAATAATCTCTCTTTCAGTTTGAAGCTGCCTGGGCTCTAACAAACATTGCCTCTGGAACCTCTCAGCAGACCAAAATTGTCATTGAAGCTGGAGCTGTCCCCATTTTCATAGAACTACTTAACTCAGACTTTGAGGACGTGCAAGAACAGGTAATGATCAGTCTGGTTTAAGTTTTATTGTCACCCATGGCTCAGGACCCACAAATCATAAGGATGGATTGACCACTTCTGTGTCTCCCACTAGATTCTTGCTAATTGGATAAGAGTAGAGAAAGGTTTAAAAAAAAAAAAAAGGTAGAGAATGGTATCAAATATAGAATTTGTCCAAGGAAGCTACACAAGAATGCAGTTTACCTCACTATTTTTCCTTCCTGGGATTGGGGGTAGGAGGGTCCTGGTTCGGCTCCCCTGGCTTTAGTGCAGATGGCAGCCTGTTTCCCTTGGGATGGGAACTCCCGTAGAGCAAGTGCTCCGGAAGGGCCCCTGAGCTTGCTTCCAGAATCTCAGGCCCTCGGGTGATTTTTTGCGCAAGCACGCATTCTGGCTGGCACGGGAAAGTGCTCAGACATTTCCAAAACTCGGTAGGTAACAATTCCATCATCCTCTTTTCAGGCTGTCTGGGCACTGGGTAACATAGCTGGAGACAGCTCCATTTGCCGAGATTTCGTCTTGAACTGCTCTATTCTTAATCCTTTGTTAACGTGAGTAATTATAATAACTTAATCTCTTATCTATGGGGCCACCTTATGGTAGGTCACTGGGGGCAGGTAAATTCTAAATATACGAAATACCCAAATTCCTTCTAAGTTCTTTATGACTACCAAAGCAGGACATTGTCCTGCTTTATGTCCCAAAGCAGGACATTGGTGTCACTGGTTCGAGCTCTGGAAGAATTGTGCTTACGAACCCGGGTGGATTGTAGAGCCTTCTTTTGTTCATACCTGCCCCGTTGCTGGACCAGCGAATAGAGACCTTAGGCCACCCGAAAAAACACACCAAAGGCTACGGATGCATTGATTTGACTTGAAGCCATGGTCCCGGGTACATCGGACATACTCACACTCTTGCAGTAGAGCTACATGCAAGTAGACAAGTCTTCTTCAGACCGCAAACACAGAGGCACCTACACCCGTCTCTCTGGACCCTTCACAGACAAGTGATTCCACACTGCATGCCCTCGTACTGGATCTCAGCTTTTATTCTTTTAGAAGCATGGTATATCCACCTTAAAATATTTGCCTGCTCACTGAAAAGCTCTTCATTTGGTTTTTGCTTTTTAAATACTTTTATTGAGGACTCGTACATCTCATCATAATCCATATGTTCATCCAGTGTGTCAAGCACATTTGCACTTACATGTTCATTGGTTTTTTAGTCTTAACTGACTACAGCTGGTCCCAGTCCTCTGCACAGTTGGTTGTAGACCTCTTGGTCCAACCAAGAGGAAAAGAACTGGAGAAACAACTCATGTCTCAAGGTTCTGCTTGCAGGGTGTGTTAGCACCAGCCCTGTGTTACTATAATGGTGCTCAGGGTCTGGCTTTGCTATTTCCTCCAGACTCCTCACCAAGTCCACACGACTGACAATGACACGCAATGCTGTGTGGGCCCTGTCAAACCTCTGCCGGGGCAAGAATCCACCTCCAGAATTTCCAAAGGTGAGTGCTATATCCCAGTCTCTGAACAGTACCAGGGGCATTCAAGTGGAAGAATTTGGATATGGGGGTGTTTTGAGTCTTTGGGGAACCCCTTAGAGCCTCAAATCAATCCCACGTGGAATGAATGCCAGCATTCATGAGCTGATCAACAATGAAGAAGGCGATGTGTGCCCGGGGTGTACCTAGATGATAAATGGAAAGGTAGGCCGAATGATGTCGTGTAGCAGATCTCCCGGGT
This sequence comes from Nesogale talazaci, assembly GCA_004026705.1. Taxonomy (NCBI): domain Eukaryota; kingdom Metazoa; phylum Chordata; class Mammalia; order Afrosoricida; family Tenrecidae; genus Nesogale; species Nesogale talazaci. Next base: position 22,972 of record PVJH01023115.1, on the reverse strand, counting down.
CCAGAATTGCTTGTGAGGGGAGGAGTAGGATCGTGACACGTGAGTGAGTCCCTCTCATGCTCTGCTTCCAACAGGTCTCTCCTTGTTTGCCTGTGCTCTCTCGCCTGCTGTTCAGCAGTGATTCTGACTTGCTAGCAGATGCGTGCTGGGCCCTCTCTTATCTGTCCGATGGCCCCAATGAGAAGATCCAGGCTGTCATAGACTCCGGAGTTTGTCGACGACTGGTTGAACTACTGATGTGAGTGGGCTCCATTAGACACATGGATTCCCTAAGCTTACACTGGGAAGCTTCTTGTTCGCCCCTCGAGCCATAAGAAGCTGCCAGCCTTGGGGGCTGACTATGACTCTACTGATGATGGTTTCCTCCTTCTGTAGGCATAACGATTACAAAGTGGCATCTCCTGCCCTGCGAGCTGTGGGTAACATTGTCACTGGGGATGACATCCAGACCCAGGTGAGGAGCAGCAGCTAGCATCTTACCTCCGGCCAGCTCTAAGAGAGCAGTGTGCAGAGCTGCCTTTGCACAAAAACCGTGTCCCCTAAGAGCTTTGATTCTGATGGGAGGCAGTCAGGTCTTGGGAGAAAGTATGGGCTTGAGTAGCGATCCCAGCTCTGCCACTTCCTGTATTACGGTGGGGCTTGTTTCTAGAAACACATCATCATTCACTGGGTGCTTGTAGGGACAATAAATGGAATATTCTGACTGGAACACTGTAAGGCAGTTCTTCATGATTTTTTAGTCTTGGCCCTTCGATATACTGACAGCTATTGAACCTCATCCATATTGCTTAGACCTTTAGGGTCTTATGGACCACTGCCTCATGTTAATAAGGCTCTCCTCCAGGAACGACACGGCAAACGAGGTTTTTTTGAGTCCTGAGCACCTTGAGGCAGAATTTTGTGGAATTCTTTCTTTCCACAGTTCATTCACATCAAACCACAACTGTAGAATGAGTTCTTGATAGACTTCTTCCTAGGTGAGCATTCTCACACAAACCTACACTCTTAATTTTACAGGTCATTCTTAACTGTTCAGCCCTCCCTTGCCTCCTGCATTTGCTGAGCAGCCCCAAAGAGTCGATCCGGAAGGAAGCTTGCTGGACCATTTCAAACATCACTGCTGGCAACAGAGCGCAAATACAGGTAGAACAGGCAAATGAAGTTAGGGATTCTGAGGGTAGGTAGGCATAGGGGAACCTGGGAGGATATGGAGTATTTGCTTCTAGAAGGAGTTTCTGTAGAATGAGGTCAGTGGATGCTGTTAACAAAAAAAAGCCACTGTCACTGAAACCAAGTTCCTGTACAGCCTGTCATTTCTGTGGGATTAACAGAGGAGAATCCCGAGGAAGGAGATAATAACCATGGCATGGCTGATTCGTGGGCTGGATGGACGTTCATGAAGTAAAACCCTTGCAAAGTGCCTTTTTTGTCACCCTCTAAGAGAACATGCCTTCCTTCTCTCTTAGGCTGTCATAGATGCAAATATCTTCCCTGTGCTGATCGAAATCCTTCAGAAAGCAGAGTTCCGTACAAGGAAGGAAGCAACTTGGGCGATCACCAATGCCACGTCAGGAGGGACCCCTGAGCAGATCAGGTACCACGGTCCCTTCAGTTACATGCTTGCTGTCTCTCTTGGCTTACAATGTAACACTTTGGCTAGGAAGGGCTAGTCCTCCTGCAATTGCACTAGAGTTTATTTTGTAAGTTGCTATCATGGATTGGAATCTGGAATCAATCCCTATAAAAATTCTCCATGGTTCATCCAGAAGGGGAGCTCTGGGCTGAGCCCGCTTGGCGTAGTGGTTGTGCGTGGGACTGCAGCCCACTGGGTTGGAGGTTCAAATCCAGCAGCAAGGCTGGGCCTCCTACTCCCACCACCAGAGGGCAGTGATGCCCCCAAAAGAAACAAACAAAAAAGACGGGGAGCTCTACTTTGGCCTATTCAAAGCAGGTTCTTTGGAAAATCATTTGGGAGTTGGTAAGATTTGTGAGAAACAAATAGAAAATTATTGCATATATTTGTATTCTCTGATTTTCGTTTCAATTTTATGAACACAAGAAGCCATTGTGACAATTGGACATGTGTCTTGCCTTTCACTCCGTCTATAAGCAAAATATATTCCATACATAGATATGGTCTCAGGACAAAAGAAAGAGCCCTTGAGTTAAATATTAAATATAAGTGAATAAGGGATTGAAAGAGGCCTTTGAACACAAGAAAGCATAAGTAAAGGTGTAAGAATCCAAATGCTGGGGCTGAGCCCTGGTGGCGTAGTGGTTGTGCGCGGGACTGCGGGCCACTGGGACGGAGGTTCAATTCCAGCAGTGGGGCTGGGCCTCCTACTCCCACCACCAGAGAGCTGTGATGCCCCCCCAAAAAAAAAGAATCCGAATGCTAAAGAGGTAGTTGCAACAAGTTTGACTGGAATATAGTGTCCTTGAAAGGGAATAAAAGAGGGCTGAGCCCCGGTGGTGTCAGTGCTTGAGTGCGGGGCTGCAACCCGCAGGCTTGGAGGTTCAAATCCAGCGGCGGCTCTCAGGAGCAGTGCTGGGTCGCTCCCACGACCACCAGAGGCAGTGATGCCCAAAAACAAACCAAAGAAAAGGGGATAAAAGAAAACAGGAGCCAAAATAGAGATCTGCATTGTCTTCTCACAGAGTGTAAGCTTGAGGAAAATGAGCCTTTGAAAATTTTTAAGCAGAGAAATAAATTCAGGAGAGGATAATATTGCAGCAAAGGAAACATTAAAGGCCAGAAGGAGGGATAATTAAGTAGGCCAGTAGTAGAAGGAGGATGGAGAGATTGAGAGGGAAAAGGAGTGTGTAATTACTCAGACTCAATAAAAAGTGTATTGCTGGGCTAAACCCCAGTGGCGTAGTGGTTGAGTTCGGGACTACGGCCCACACATGGGCTTGATGGTGCAAATCCAACAGCAGCTCTCCAGGAGCAAGGCTGGGTAGGTCCCACAACCACCAGAGGGCAGTGATGCGCCCCCCTCCCCCCACCAAAAAAAAAGGAAAAAAAAATTTTAAGTGTATTGCTTAGTGTTGACATATATCCGGGAGACTCTCAAACCAAAGCATTTGCTCAGAATTAATTTAGAACTTTCTGGTCTTTGACCAGGTATCTGGTCTCCTTGGGCTGCATCAAGCCTCTGTGTGACTTGCTGACTGTCATGGATTCAAAGATTGTACAAGTGGCCCTCAATGGACTGGAGAACATTCTTCGGCTTGGAGAGCAAGAGGCCAAGCGCAGTGGCTCAGGGATCAATTCCTACTGTGGTCTCATTGAGGAAGCTTATGGTATGTGTCATCTTCCCACTCTACCTTACCCTTAACCAGAGAGATTCAAAGTCAGAACCTGAGTTCTGCAGGCCCCCAAAATAGAGGGTTATGTTTGGGGGAGCACCTTTGCCCTTCATGAGACGTAAGTCTGAACACCTGTTCTCACCAAGTTGTACCAGGAGAAAGGATCAGATGAACAAACCCATCACCGGTTACCTTCAAAGTAATTCCAAGTCCTGGCCATCCACAGGGTTTATAAGTTCCTGTGGGACTAAGCATGTTCCTTGTGGCCGAGGTAGGCTGAGATTTGGATTTGAGTCGTGTTTTGGTCCAAGATTTTTATTTATTTATTTTTTGACCCAAGGTTTTATGTAACAGTTTCTTCTCTCGTCTGAGAAAAAATACCGTACGTACTTGAGTATAAGCTGACCTGCATATCTACCGAGGCACCCAGTTTTGCCACAAAAGTGGCATTTTAAATGTGTTGAAAAACTCAGCTTATACAGTAGAACTTTTTGGTAGGCACTACCCAGTAAGTAGGTATGGTACAGATGCCCAGATAAAAGTTCAAAACTGAAGCTAGAACCGGAATGCATGTGTTTACAGTTGAGTTTCTAACAAAGTCCAATTAAAGTATCAGATTGACTTCCTCACTTATTTCTGTTAATAGAGACTCAGATTAAAAGCTTGCCTCCTGGGAGGGTGGTGGGATGGTGGAATAGCGGGGGTGGGGGTGGGGGACCAATTTCAGGGAACCAATCTACATATAGCCTCCTCTCTAGGGCATGACCAGTGGGGAGCTGAGTGAAGGGACACATTGGACAGTGTACGATATGAAATAGCAATCTGTAAATTATTAAAGGTTCTTGGGGAGGAAAGGAAATACGGGGAGCTGGAACGGGGGGCCTAAGTGGAGGGAGGATGTTTTGAGAGTGATGATGGAAACAAGTGTGCAAATGAGGCCTGCATACAATTGATGCATATATGGATCGTGAGGGGCGGTGTATGAGTCCCCAATAAAATGGTTCATTTTTTAAAAGGTGGGGGAGGGGGAAAAGGAGCTTATACCAAGGGCTCAAGTGGAAAATGTTTAGAAATGAATGTGACAACATGTGTACAAATGTGCTTGATACAGATGGAATGTTATAATAGCTGTAAGAGCCCCCAGTAAAATTATTTTTAAAAATTAAAAACAATTTGTCTCCATCACAAAGTTAGGAGGATATCTCTTATTTAACAAGTGGCATTTTGATCTGTGTCCTTTGGGATTATGGATTCAATGATTTGCTTATATTATGTTTGTAAACACCCAAATCCTGGGGGGGTGGGGGGGTGGCGGGGAATAGATAACTGTTAAACGAGCTCAATTTCTTCCCACAGCATAGCACTCAAACGTCATTCTTCTGGCTCCTTCTTTCTCGCCTCCACAGGGTTAGATAAAATTGAGTTCCTCCAGAGCCACGAGAATCAGGAAATCTACCAGAAAGCCTTTGACCTCATTGAGCACTACTTTGGGGTGGAAGAGGATGACAGCAGCCTAGCGCCCCAAGTGGATGAAACGCAACAGCAGTTTATCTTCCAGCAGCCTGAGGCCCCCATGGAGGGCTTCCAGCTATAATGTCTGCCTCCGGGGAGGGGAGGGGATGGGAAGCACCACCAACCAGCGGAAGAGCAGCCCTCTGGTGGGCGGGAAACCATCCCCCCATCATCAGCTACCACACACCTCTGCTGCCCTGGAGACTGTGCTCTGACCTGCTCCACCCCCTTCCCTGGAGGGAGCACCCTCCGGACAGAACCATCTGAGGCTCCCATTTGGGTTTGTGACGAGAAGGGGATGTGTTGGGGTTTTTTCCTTACACTATATTTTGGCTGCACACATGGCTTTAACCCAGGAGCCCAGGGGTAGACAAAGGAGGACTGAGGTAATCCGTTTTGCACCTTTTTTATATATATTTTTTCCCTTTTGTGGTGACTTCCTTCCCTTTTATTTTTCTGCATCCTTACCAGTCCTCTGCCCTGATCTGTGTAACTCTGATCGTGGGTACCTGAGCAGATGGAGGAATTCCAGAGGTGGGGGAGGGAGGGGAAGGGAAAATCTAAAACAAAGTGTTTTTGCTCTGACAGAATATTAATCTTGTATGCTTGGATTGAGTTATTTAATTTTTTTTCTTTTGCACATTTTTCGTGTATTAAGGTTGCTCTTCCCAAGAGCCACGAGTTCCTGGTGTGAAGAATTCCAGCTGTCAGCATTGTCAGGGACTAGGGTCTGTGGGGAGAGGGGTCCCATGAGGAAAAGATCCCTCCCTCCCTCTGACCACTGGCCCAGAGCTCCCTCACTTGTGTGGGAGGGAAACTCTCACTCCCTAGGACACATACACCAGTGGGAGGGGGCCGGGGGGAGCCAGCAGGCCTTCTGACAGAGCTTCCCAGGTGTCGCTACTGATTCCACGTTTCCTACCCACCTTCCAAATGGTGCGACCCAACTTCATTTGTTTACTTGAAAAATCCCCCCAGGGGTTGAATAAACTTCTGGGGTGGCTGTATTTTCTCCCGAGCATGGGATGGGAAGGAGGCCATCTTCCTCCTCTTCACCTGAGGAGAAGGTGGTCCTCCCTCTGGTTACCCACAAATGTCAGAGGAGGTTGGAGTGAGAGTGTCACATATCGGGATAGCCAGGGATGCTTGCCTTGGGCCTCTCTTCCTCCTCTTCCATAGTTGGATCATGTATATTTTACTTTCAAAGAAAAGAACGTCAAAAGTTCTGTATTTTTTTATATTCTATATATTAGGTAGGTTGATCTTAATTGGTCTCGAGGAAGAGCTGTCTGTAAGTAGGATACTGTGAGGAAGACCAAAAAGAAATGTGGAAGCTTCCACTCTTGAGGGGGCTTGAGCTTGTCCTTTCCCTTTCCGCTTGGATGTTGGGCCACCGCCTGGGATCAGCTCGAAGCTTTAGACCCTGAGCAGGACAGCTTGCTTTGGTTGTACTGGTGCTTGAAGAGAGCCATGATGCCCTGGGACCTGGTGAAGTCCTCACTGCTGAGCAGGCTGCTTTCTCAGACTCGGTCTGGTCTCGAAGACCTCTGTCCACATGAGTTGTCACCTGGCTTCCACTCCTGTCATCACAGAGACTTGAACAGCCTGGGTACTTTTATGAGAGTTATTGCTATCTTCCTGTTTAGGGTCTTTCAAGGTACCTGGTTTGGGTCTTATCATTTCTTGTAAGAATTATAATCCAGATGCCTTTAACTGAGTAAAGCTAGTACAGTGCCTCAGTGACTTTCCTGGGCCTCTGAGTAGGTTACTTATAAAGTCAGAGATCAGGGTGGATTAAGTGGTCAACTAAGTCTGAACCAAGTGTGGAGCTTTTGAGGCACCACCTGCCCCTCCCACTCCACACCCACCCTACTGTGGTCAGCCAGAGAAACCCGGCTCCAAGCTGACTTTTCCTTCCCCAGAAACAATGTCATTCTTGCTTCCATTCCTACACATTCCTCTGTGGATCAGGTGAAATCCATCCCCCCCCCCCCCAAAACACACACACACACACACACACACACACACACCCCTACCTGTGTGCTTACAGGTTTTCACTGTGGGCGATTGGGCTTGAATTTGGCTGCATCTTAGTGTTGAAATCCAAATCTTGGGTCTTTCATGAACATAGTGATTTGGGCCTGGCAGTTATCAATGGAAAGTTCAGCTAATGATATGCTGCCTTGGTGAGTCATATGCCACTTGGAAATGATGACTACCAACCCACAATCTCCCAGGTAAGTGAGACTTTCTCCACTTGGCCTGGGGCCTCTGCTGCAAAACTATTGTGCAGTTCAAAGAAAGGTGTTTTAACTCCCCCCTCCCCCACACACACACCCCCCATTGCACTTTTCCAGAGGGCAATAGCAATTTTTTAGAGTCTACTTTGTATCTCAACAGTGGCCAAAGTCTTAGTGTAGAACATACGTAACCTGCTTTCTTACCTGGACATCCACAGTGTATTTTGGCTTCATATCCAGCCTCTATATAGACGGAAGAGGTTTTTGGTCATCGAATGTGCTTGAGGCCAGTTTCCTCCAAATACTTCAAAGGCTGCAGTATCCCACAGAGGCACAATGTGGGAGAAAAGTGACCTCTGGGAGCTTTCCTTTGTAAGTGCCATTCCCAGATCACGTTTTCTCATTTCTTTTCTAAGCGCTATTTAGTTAACAAGTGATATTCTTCCGACCAACAGACGGTTCTTTTGCACATTTCCTCCTTTTCTTTGGCCATCACTGGAAGCAAAGTAGTTCTTTATTCTAGGCTTGACAGCTTGATCAACCCCCACCTAGACTAGACCCAGGCATAAATGATGAGGCCAAAGGCTTTCTAGTAGATTCTGAATGATTGATGCAGGGTTGGAGGGGACATCTAGCTTCCTGATAACCCAGTCTGGACACATCGGGTCCTCTTATGTTGGCACATGGCTCAAGTATCCATTTTAAGATCTCCGGTTGTACTGTTAGGGATGTGGTGGAGGCAACTAGGTGTGGTTTAGGAGACGAGGAACCTTTTAAAATTCAAGTACTATTTTCAGCTCTGTAAGCCTTGGGCCCTCTACTCTTCAATCACCTTACTAATAGTATCGGGGTCTTTGATCTTCGGTTCCCGGCATTCGCAGTCACTTCCTAAGGTTGGCTACAGCCTTCTAGTAGAAACATAGGGGGTTTACCCTCAACTGGCCAGCTTAGATCATTGAGGCAGCAGACACAAATAAACCTTTCCAAGGAGCAAGTAGTGAAGAGCCCAGCTTTCAGGGCCTTTGGTGTGTTGTCTCTTACGAGAACCCTTAGATCCATTCTCTCCAACTTCTTTGCTTCTCCCAGGAACCCTATTTACTGTAGTAATGCCTCAACCAGACTTTGTCAAGGAACAGGGAGAGAAAGCTCTCAGCAGATTTTCTCTTACGAAAGCCAAACGAAGATGAAACAAAAAACCTGGATTCCCATATTCTCGCTCGTGTCTGCTTTTCTTCTCCCTACACCTTGGAGTGATCCTTGTACTAGCTGACAAGAAGAGGAGGGCGTGAAAAGCTAGCAATACTTTCTCATCCTAGGCTTCTCTTGGTGAGTTCTAACTCTTGGACTCCATCGTCTTGGACATTGCTTCTGTGGCGTCACCTTGTGGGCCTACATGCTACTCTGAATGGAATGTAGGGATCATGAAAGATCATGAAAGTTATCAGAGATGATAAAGCTCTAGGGACAGCAGGCCTAGTTGGGGACCTGGGGAGTGGGCCAGCCTTCTCCCTGCTTCCCTGGAAGCCTGGCGGAGAGGTATAAGACTCCAGATACGGAACCATGGGAAATGCTCAGAACCACTGACAACATCTTCCAGGCAGGACTACCCCCAGGCATACAAGAGCACTGGCCTGAGAGAGTACTCAGAGTAGGTTTCTTCCACAACTTCTTTATAACTGTGCATTCAAGACCAACCTTAACCAGTATTTTCTCTATGTCTTAGATTTTGGATTCTTTTATTAAGCCAACAAGCTGAGAATTTTAACTTAAAGGCATCCATGTGGAGTGGTAAACACTAGCTACGTTTTGGCTAAGACTTCCATGCTTAGCCATCCCTTTGACCAGCCCCTAGTCCTACCCTCAGATTAAGACCATAGCAAGGGGAGAAACTGAGGTCAAGACTATAATCCACACTGTATTAAAGCTGTTATTTTTTCTTAGATCATTTTGCATTAGAAGTGGGCTATGTGCGAACCAAGATTAACATTGAGGGTTAGAAAAGCATTAAAATTGGAGAAAGATTAGTGCCATGTGTTAAGCTTTCAGTGGGGTTGGACCTACCTGGCTACATCTGAGCCATCTTGGTTGCTTCTGTCTACATCAGCATTTACCCTTAAGCCCTCTGGTGAACTCTGCTAGTCTTACTCCTTTACGCAGGTCTAATTTTCAGTCCCTGGGCTTGCTTGGAGGAGGGGCAGGGGAAAACTGTCTGATTTGGCTCGGGGTTATAAAAAAAGGTCTGACTGGCTGGGATCGTCTGATAGAGATGTGTAATGGCATTTAGCACTCTTTGAGTCCGGGAGCTTTATCCAGCTTTTGTGGGACCTGCTTTTTTAATTAGATCACAAAAAGGGGGGATGTAAGACCCCCACCCATTCAGCAGAGGACCCCCTTCAAAAACGAGTTTGCATTTCCAGCTATAGACCCTCAGAAGAGGACTCTAACCCTTCTCCCTCCACTGGTATTTTTTCATAATTCATTTGTTTTATTTTTCTCAAGAACGATAAACTCAATTTTCCATGTTCTCAGGGCCCCTGGGTAGACAAACACAGCTTGATTTCAGAGCAGGCATAGGCCAAGAAACCATGGCATAGAGTGTGGTGAGTCCAGACAAATGATATTTATATACACATCCAAATTTGGAGAGAAAATGTATTTCTTTAGGTTTCAAACACTGTAATGATAGATATAAAACAAAAATAAAAAACTGTTGCAAAGTTCTAAATCGTCTTTTGGTTTGGGGTAAAGCTAGGCTGGATTATTTGGAAGTGGATGAGAAGTATTGAAATACACTGGCCTAATACAGAAATGACTGCCTCAGCCTCCTGCTGCTATCAAGGGTGCTGTGTGTGTGGAGGGGGCTAACATAATTGGTGACATAAATAAACTACCTATTTAAAGTGTACAATCAAGATAATGAACGTGACCACCCTTTACCCTCCCTTAAGTCTTGATGGGTTTTTTTGGTGTGTGTGTGTGTGTGTGTGTGTTTTAAATCTTCCCTTTCTGACCCAGGAACCATTCATCTGCATTCTGTAGTCTATAGATTGGTATGATTTCCTCCATAGCCCTCTGAGGCTCACAGGCTAAACACTTCTCATTTGCCTGTGCAGAAAGAACCTCGGACAGGTCACAGCTCCCTGTCAGTGTCGGGCAGTGCCTAAGAGAGATTCCGGACCAGAAGCCAACAGTTTGACTTAGCCCTGAGGGTTTTTTTTTTTTATTTAACTGATCATGTATTTCAAGTTTTAATGAGTTGCCAGCACTTTTAAAATCAAGACCGAAAGAATTCTACATACCTGGCATTATTGGGCCTGAGTACCCGATCACAGTCTGCAAGAGCTGGTCTAATGCACTCACCACCATTCTGTTGTGTCACTGATCCCCTCTTACCAGTTATTTTCTGCCTGCCTGCTCTGCTTGCCTTACCTATTCATCTGGTGTGAGAGTTAACCTTCCTGCTATTCCCTACCTCACCCACACCCCCCTTTCCCCTACTGCCCTCTTATCTTTACTCCCACCTGGAACACCCTCTTCCTGTGGGAATGCATTAAGGTCTTAATTGGTATGTTACCTCCTGGAGAGATTTCTTATAACATGCTCTCCTGTAAACCAAGACTTTTATTTCCAGAGACCTGCATTCCAAATCCTGGCTCCTTGGTTCTTTCACCATATCATAATACTGTATTGTCTGTCAGTGTTCCCTGGTAAAGGTGAACTCTGGTGTTGGGAAATATTAAATAGAACTCTGCCCTATAATCTCCTTAACTGGACTTACCAGAGAAATGCTTCACATCTAGGTCTTAAAATTGCCCAAATTGAACAATTTAAAATTATCTACCATAACTGCCCTTGGCTTGCAGTGTTCTTTGACTTAGAAACAAGTAGTACTTCAAACACCTGATAATGCTAAAATCAAATGACCCAGAGGTATGGAGCGAAGGCAGACTGCAGGCCATTGGAATGGTTCTAAACTGCGCTTCAAGCTAGGCTAGTCTAGCATCCTTAGACTTTCGGCTACAAGGGCATGCTAGGAGATAGAACTGCATGTGCGAGAACTTGGAAAAGTCTGGACAATTCTAATTTATAACTATATAGGGTGTCCAGGGCAATACCTTTGAGTAGACGATTTCATCTTTCTTGGAGAGTGGCAGTGGGTTTGAGTCACTAATCTTGGAGTTAGCATGCAGTTCAACTTAGCTAACAGCAGTACTGGGCTCTTCAGCAAAAGGGCAGTTGGAAGTAAAAGTGACATGCAAGCCTGGGCGGATTGGTGGGAAACAGGCGGAAGTCACATTGTGTAGGCTTCCATTCCCAGGCGCGAGGATTAGTGGCTTTTACTCCATTGGTGGTAATGGAAATAAAGAATTATGGTCTCACATTTAGAGAATAACTTCATCTCCCCCCCCCCCCACCTCCAGAAGCTAGTCTACAGCCAAATAGTGTAGTGTACTGAAGTGGCTTAAAGACCAAGCTCCTTGCAGGGGAGGGGAGAAAGGAAAACACACGTATGTACCACAGATTACTCTGATTCCACTCTAAGGGAAAACTTGACAAAACAGGAAGGTGACTGCTGTCTCATTTACTGGTTCACCAGACTTCCTGATTTTGAGCCCCTTCTCTAACCACTCTGGGACAAATTATGCTAAGCTTTATCTAACCTGTGCCCTTTAGAGAAGTACCATACCTCTTTAAAGTATTGTAAAGAGGTGGCGACTTTGATGACTAATGTCTGCCTGGTCTACGTATTTTCAGCCACTTCACGCACATGCATAAGGAATTCAATGTGCTTGAATTAACGTGCTGGAATAGCAGCCATACCAGGAGGGTAGGGGGAAGCTGGAAAGAGGAGGGGAGGAAAAGGGGAACTGATCACAATGATGGACACATAACCACACCACCACGCCTAGGGAGAGGAACAACAAAAGCTGTGGATGTGAGGTATGAAAGTAATTTATACTTAAACAAGGAGTCACCAGGGCGGGAATCAAGCTGATCCCAAAGGCTCAAATTGAAAACAAATGTTCAGAAAATGATGGCAACATATATATAAATAGGACTGCTTCATACAGTTGATGTATGGATTGTAAGAGCCCCCAATAAAATGATGTAATTTTAAAAAGGTGCTGGCAAGGAATATTTACCGTGGACTGCCAAGAGAACAAACATATTTCTTGGAAATATGGCAAGACTGTTTACCGTAGCTTGAACAGGCATCAGGAGATACCTCTGGAAAAGGACAGCTTGGTAAAGAGCGGCGGCGGCAGCACCAAAGAGGAAGGGCCTTCAAGATGGATGGGTGCAGTGGCTGCCGCAAGGCGCTCAAAAGGGAGGACGGTGTTTTGTTGTTACCGGGTCACTGAGACACTGACTAGATGGCACCTGGTAGCACTGTCCTCAGAGGTCAAAGAACGACAGTCCTAAGTGGCGAGCGAGGAAGAACCGACGGGATCTCCACCCAGCGGTTGCAACACTGCACTCAAGCTGAGCAACAGTCCACGGTCCGCTCATTGTACACGGGGGTTGCTACGAGTTCGAACCTACTGGACAGCCCATTAAAATCGATGAGACTGCTACACAAGGCGAAAATGCCCGCTGTCACCGCAAGTTAGTGACGTCAGGCCTGGAGTATAGGTCTCCTGATTGCTTAGGCACATGGGGATCCTCAGAGAGCCCTACGAGGTGGGAAGGCAGAGAGGTCACCGTGGAGGGCCGCGGTTGGAGAAGGGTGGCGTACTGGAGAGAACAACCAAGAACAAGTTGGGGGGGTGGGCTGGACCCCAGCTTCCTTTCGGTTCCCCGGCGTTCTGGCCCTTAAAGCTAGAGCCTATTCCACTGCCTTTGGGGAGTTGTGGCCAGCGAGCCCGGACGCGCGGAGGGGCGTGTAGTCCTTCCCCTCCCCCAGCCTTCCCAGTTTACCGCCTCAAAGGCCGCCTCTACGTCAGCGCTCCCAGCAAGCTCCGCGAGAGCACGGGCTCCTGATTGGCTGGGGCGCGAGCGGACGGGTCTGCCGGCAGCAGTTCCCCGGGGTTTCCGGTGCCGGGCCAGAAGGGGCGCAGCCGTGGGATCGGCGGCGCTCAGGTGCGTCCTGCAGTTGCTAAGGAGCCGAAACGTCCCGGGGGCCTGGAGGTCCGAATAGCCGAAGCTAGCGGGGGCCATCCCGCCGGTTCTGCGCGGGGACGCGGGCGGGTTCATAGACGTGCGCATGCGCGAGTGGCGGGCGCGCGGGGCGGGGCGGCTGCGCGCGCGCGAGAGAGAGAGAGAGAGAGAGCGCGCGAGCCCACGTGAGTCCTGAGGACACGGTGGGGAGGGACCGGGAATCGAGCATCCCGCCACGTCAGTCTCCGGCCCGGGGCCAATCCCGCGCCCGGCCTGTCGTGAGGGGCTGTGTTTGGCTGGGAAGTGGCTTCGGGAAAAAAGGAGGCCTCTTTCTCGCCAGCTCCGCGCGCAGCGTCCCGAAAACCTGCCGGGGCACGCCGGGCTCCCCTCCGAGTCGTTGGCGGCCCCCGCCCCGGCCGGCCAGTTGCCCGGCCGTTCTGTTTGTGCAAAGGAGCGCGCGCGCCCGGCGGCGGCTTCCCGACCCGGCTGCGGAGACCCGCGGAGCGCGGAAAGCACCCAGCCCGCGTCCGTCGCCGAAGGCGCGCCGGCCCGGCCCCGCACCATGAAGAACCAGGACAAAAAGAACGGGCCTGCCAAGCCGGCGGGCAGCACCTCCAACTCCAAAAGCAACCCCGGGCCGCCGGAAGCGGGGCCAGAGGGCGCCCAGGGGCGGCCCGGCCCGGCGGCTCCTGCACCCGACGCCGACGGTTCCAGCTGCCAGGCCCCCGGGAAGCCTGAGGGTGTGTGCCAGCGCCGACTTCGCCGCGGGCCGGGGGGAGGCGTTGCCGGGGCGCCCGCGTAGCTTCCCGAGTTGGAGGCCGAGGCTGGGATTTTCCCGGGCGGGAGTCTCGGAGAGCCCCCTCCCTGCCTTGGCTGAGGAGCGGGTCGGCCCTCCTGTTTCACACCTGAGCGAAGGCTGTGACGGTGGCAGCCGGACGAGCGCCCACCAGCCCGTCCTGGCCCCCGGGAAGCCACCCCGAGCGCACTAGACGCCCCGCGGGAGCCTTTCCTCACCTGGAGAGTGGCCTTGGCGGGCCCAGGAGTCGAGCTGTCGCTCAGCCTGTGCTGCGTGCCTGACACACTTGACCTCCTTTCAGCCCGTGATGAGCCTCGTGGGGCGGGTGGCGAGGGGTAGTTAGGCCGTTTTACGGGCAAGTCGGCCGAGCCTTAAAAGAGGCCAAGCACCGTATCCCCCGTGCCAGTGAATCCGGCTAGGCCTAAAGCAGCCCCGCCAGTGGCATGACTGCTTCTCACCCTGCCCCTCCTCCTCTCCTGCTGTAGGGGCTCCAGCCAAAACTGCTCAGCCTGGGGCCCTCCAAGACGTGTCCGAGGAGCTGAGCCGCCAGTTGGAAGACATCTTGAGCACTTACTGTGTGGACAACAGTCAGGGGGGCCCAGGTGAGGATGGGGCCCAGGGTGAGCCCGCCGAGCCCGAAGATGCAGAGAAGTCTCGGAGCTACGCTGCCAGGAACGGGGAGCCTGAGCCGGGGACCCCACTAGTCAATGGTGAGAAGGAGAGCTGCAAGGGAGAGCCAGGTACAGAGGAGATCCGGGCACGTGACGAGGGCAGAGACCGAGACCACCGGAGGCCACAGGAAAAGAAGAAAGCCAAGGGGCTGGGTGAGCAGAGGGCAGCTACCTGGTCCAATCAGACGCAGGGATGTGGGGTCCCGGCATAGGAAGGCGGGGGTTCTCTGAGCTGTGCAGGAGCAACCCGGGGACCGAAACAGCCTGCTTGCTCTCTGAGAAAGTGGAGGACAGGAGGCCCCCCCTGAACCCCCGTGCTAGCTGCCACCACAGGGCGCCCTTGGGCAAGTCCTTCCCCCTCTCTGGGTGTGAGTTCTCACTTCTCGGTTAGAGTAAGAATCGGACAAGATGCAGATTGAAAACTTCCGTGTCTTCATAAGCCAAACTATCGATGTGGACCGAGTCAAAGGATTGGCTGCTACTGGGTGGTGCACAACTGCAGGCTTAATGCAGCCAAGCGATTTTCCATGATCGTGGTTCAGTTTTCTGAGAAACATCAGAAATCTGTACTTTTGTGAGCTCTTTAGACATGCATTTTTAACTGTTGGCACCTAAAACACGGGAAGTCAGGCAAAACCCGTTTGTGGGCCGGGTTCGGCACTGGGCCGCCGGGGCCTGATGCTGGGGAACTTGGCACTGTGCTGTGTGCAGTGACCCCTCAGAGGGCGTGGTAGGCTCTGACTCAGGCACAGGCAGTGACAAGCAGGCTATTAAAGAAGACAGGCTGAGAGTGACTCCCTGTATCCATCTGGGTGGGTGTGTGAAAGATGTGTTCCTTTGAAAGGTCATTGTTGAGTTACCTCTGGGCAGGAAACTTCGTGCTTACTCCAGGAGGCCAAGAGGCTGAGCCCTTGGCGGGGGCTCCCTGTCTGGAAGGGCCTGCCGTGCATTGCAGCTATAGCTCGGCGCCTGCAGGTGGGCCCCTGTGTCTGTTAGGAGAGCAGGCGGGGTGGGGCCTACAGAGGCTCCTGAGGGCGGGGGTCAGTCCTTCCATCATCAAGTAGGAGGATGGTGGGGAGTGGACGCATGCCATTGCTCTCCGTGCCTTGCAGGGAAGGAGCTCACGCTGCTGATGCAGACTCTGAACACGCTGAGCACTCCAGAGGAGAAGCTGGCAGCGCTGTGCAAGAAGTATGCCGAACTGGTCAGTCCCCGAGCTGCCCTTCCGACCCTCCCTCCCTTTCCGAAGGCCACGGGGCCATCTACGGAGGAGGGGTTGGGGTCCCGGCGCCCCCTCTGCCTTTTCTCCAACTTTTCTCCAACTGAATCCCAGCTGGCGTTCTCCAGGTTGGCAGTAAGAGAAAGAGCTTTTCACATACCTTGAAACAGATTCCTTGGTAGAGCCCTGGCTGCGGGCCTGAGTCCCACTTGTCCTGTCCTCTCCCCTTTAGTCCACAGTCCTCAACTCTACCCTGATAGAAACCTGCACGGGTGTTGTCCTCACAGCAGGATCGACCCTCCTCACCTGGTCCAAGCTCCGATTCCTTCCCCTGCTTAAAAGGCTGGCTTGGTCAAAGCAGGGGCCACCTGAGGGCCCTTGAGTTCATTTGGCGGTTAGCAGTATTCCCGAGCCACCCTAAGCACCACCACCATCACCTGTTTTCCGTTTTTTCTTTCTTTGTTCACGACAAGGACTTCCTGCAAAAACTAGATCAGTTGTCCCAAAGGATGCACCACCACTTAGCTTTGTCTCGATCCTGGTGTCATTGAACTTGTTTCTTTCCCTCCTGACTCTGTCAGTGGGGCGGGGTCAGCTCTGGATGCTGGGTCTAGCTTTTTGGTTCGGCGATTTTGACAGGAATTCTTCGCCGGTGTTGATGTGAACCTGCCCTGGTGGGCAGGGGCTAATGGCCGGGTGCTGACCTGACTGAGCCGGACAGCAGCGAGCGTGTGGAGAGGTGGCCGCCTGGGGCACCCTGTGGGCAGGTCAGCTCTGTGCATGGCCGTGCCGCTGGACGGCTGTGAGTTTGTCTTGCTGCTGTTGCGTTGTCGGGATGCAAGGTGGAGGACCCAGAAGGAGGGGGCCCCGTCTAGTGATGAAGTGGGTCCAGCTGGTGGCAGTCAGTTTCCCCTGCAGAATCTGAGTGAATGGATTCATTAGTGACGGTCATTGTCTGCTGTCCATTCCCATTTGTCCCCCGACCCCCTGCTAGGACTCGTTCTCATCTGTAAAATGGGTAGCAGTGACCAAACAGAGGGAGACAAGTGAGCCGGGGAGGGGGGCCCAGCACCCAAGCAGAGGACGCGGCCCTGGACTGGTGGTTGGGGCACTTGGGCCCGCTGCACTGTCTGCCACTGTCCACAGGGAAATAACAGGCTGGGGGTGGAGCAGGAAAGAATTGTCTAGAAGAGGAACAAAGATTGCAGAGGTAGAGGAACAGTGACGAGGGTTCTGAGAAGGGTCTCTCCCCCCCCCCCCCCCATTCTGGAATTGGGCATGAGTGGGAAGTAAGATCCTCCCAGCAGTCTTGTTTCTCCAGGGTTGGGACCTTGTGGGGGGCAAGGTTCAGGAGACTGAAGGCCCACAGGAGCTTGAGCCCGGCTTAGGCTGAAGAGGAGTGAAGGGCAGTTGGGTCCCGGAGGTGGAGGGTCCCATGTCCTGGCCCTGAGGTCGTGGAAGCCGGTACAGACCCAGAAATGACCAGGTGCAGACATGCACTGCCCAGGGCGGTGCCACGAGCCAGCGGCGAGTCCAGATCTGGGCGTGCTCTGATGGGGATTACGCAGGCCCAGGCCTCAGAGAGAGAGTAATGTCTGCCTGGTTGTGTTTTTCACACTGATTCCATATGTTGGAATTTCAATATTTGGGATAGTGGTTCAAATATATTGTTAAAACTAACTACACCGGTTCAGACTTTTTAATATGGGGCTTTGAAGGCACCCTGGTGGCTCCGCGGGTTAAGCACGAGGCTGTTAGCTGGAAGGTTGTTTGAAATCCACCAGCTGCTCTCCGGGAGGGTGCAGCCCTCCACTTGTACGAAGGTCTCCAGCCTGGGAAGCTGGGGTACAGTTCACTGCGCCCAGCAGGGTCATGCTCAATGGAGAGCGGCTCCGTGGCAGTGCATGGATGTCTTTATCGTTCGTGTGACCCTTTGGAATATAAAACTCCATAAGTGGCTTGTGTTGTTCGCCGGCTACGACTCTGGACAGGGCTCGGCTGGGCCTGTGGGGGGAGGGTAAGGCCTGGGAGCCGGGAGTCGAGGCTGCTCTGTTACTGAAGTGCCGAGGATGGTCACAGAGCAGGTGTGTGGGGGAGGGGTGGTGAGGCCGTGCTGGTGTCTTGAATCGTGGGGGAGAGGAGGGAGCGAATGGGGTTCTTTCGTGAGTACCAGGGAGGAGGTTGAGGGGTACCGTGGTCAGGAGTGTCTTGACGGCTGTGGCACACGTTGGCTGGTGAGGGCTCCTGCCCCTCCACTCTGGGTCAGTCAGTAAATGGCGCGGTGAGCTGTACCTGCCAGGTTTGGGGGCAGAGGGCAGGGCTCGGGCCAGCTCAGGTACCCCCTGCCAGAGAGCCCTCTGGGGCCCTCACCTGCCCTCCTGTCCCCAGCTGGAGGAGCACAGGAACTCGCAGAAGCAGATGAAGCTGCTGCAGAAGAAGCAGAGCCAACTGGTCCAAGAGAAGGACCACCTGCGAGGGGAGCACAGCAAGGCCATCCTGGCCCGCAGCAAGCTCGAGAGTCTGTGCCGCGAGCTGCAGCGACACAACCGCTCCCTCAAGGTAGGCCGCCCCGCTCGCCTCTGGTTTCCCTCCTTCTCTGGGGGAGGGAAAAGTACCCTTGAAAAGTAGCATCCTTCGGTGGGTGGAAAGACGGGCGGCTCAGAACCCAGCTAAAGGCCTGGGCTTTATTTCCAAAAGATCACAACCAGTGCAGCACAGAGAGCAGGGCACTTGGGAGCGCAGGGTTTTTTACATTGTTTCATAATTAGATAAAGATGACGGTCCTGTCAAATCCAAAATGCAGTGACTTCAGCTTTTGCAAATTTAATAGCAGCCCTGGGGGAGGAGGCTGGCTTGTGGAGGAGGTGACGATGACGGCCAGCAAGGCAGATTTGTCCCTCTTGAAATGACAAAGGAGGACATTAAGAATGGCTTTGCCAATGGTGGCAGTGCCAACAAGCAACCGTGTTCCAGCAGCAGGATGGTCAGCCCGGGCCCTCGGCTCTTCCCCCTCTGCCCAGTCGGCGGGTAGCGCCTGAGGGAGTTTCCCTAACTGCCACAGGCTTTCACTGGCCTTTTCCTTACAAGGGCTTCCTTCCTGCAAAAAAGTCATGTGGAACGCTGGGATGCAAGGATGATGGCATTTTTTATTTTTGTTTTTGTTTTAATTTATTTTATTGGGGGGCTCTTACAACTCTTATCACAGTCCAAACATATATGCATTTTGTCACACATCTGCACATATGTTGTCATCATTCTTTTTTTTTTTTTGAGGGCATCACTGCCTCTGGTGGTCGTGGGCGCTACCCAGTGCTGCTCCTGAGAGCCGCCGCTGGATGTGAACCACCAAGCCTGCGGGCCGCAGTCCCGCACTCAGCCCTTACGCCACCAGGGCTCAGCCCGATGATGGTGTTTTTCCATGAGTGCTTTTTCTTTTTTAGGTTGTTTTTTTTTGTTTTTGTTTTTTTTTTTAGGCATCACTGCCCTCAGGTGGTGGGAGTAGGAGGCCCAGCCTTTGCTCCTGGGAGTGCTTTTTCATTGTATATTTTCAACGGCTTCACTGATCGGTGTTCACGTTATACACGTGAGTAACTTACTTACATTCGTGAGAGTTGCACAGCCAGCACCACCCTGGATTCCAGGACATTTCTGTGTCCTTGTACTGTATTTCTCCGTGAACTTTTTGAAACCTCTGTGGACATGATCCTTTTCTTTTTTTTTTTTTTTTTGTGGGCATCATTGCCCTGGTGGAAGTAGGAAGCACAGCTTGCTCCTGCTGCCGCTGGATTTGAACTGCCAACCCTGTGGGCCGCAGTTCCGCACACATCCACTACACCACTGGGGCTCAACCCGACATGATCCTTTTCAATTTATTTATGTTTGGTTTGTTTTCTTAGTTAGCGTCTGCCTTTGCAAGAGCCATAAATTTGGTATGAGGATTTCCAAAGTGACAAAAGTACAAGAAATGCACCTTCATGGTTGCCCACCCTTCCCACTCACCCCCACTGCATAGCAGAAACCACCACAAGTTAGACCTGCTTTGCACAGACTTCTACATTTTTCTATTCAAGAGTAATTATTGCAAGTCAACCATTTCGTATCCTTTTTTTCTTTCACACTTTGGAGTGCTTGCTCTTCCCTTTTGAGCTTATATGGTGTGAGGAACAGTGGCCACCCCTTTCCGTAAGGATTTGAAGCCCGGGGACCCTAGGGGACAGTTCCCCTCGGCATCGAAACAGGCTCATGGTAGTGGGTATCCGTCAGTGCAGGATGAGTTCGTTCCAGCCTTTGAGGAGGTTCTGCCAGGTTGCCTTGCAGTGCCTCCTGTGATCCGTGTGTGAGGGCTGATTCCTTACAGGCTTAGCTAGTCCAAAGCTTATACAGGGAAGTCTCCTGGGGTGGGGGAGATCATGGAAGCACCCAGTAAAACAAGACCAGTTCCCCTGGACCCTGTGGAAGAAGCTTCCCAGTGTCCCTGCATGTGTGCCTGCCTCTCACTCGCCCCTGAGATGCAGGGGGGCTCTTCGGGCTGGCTAAGGGGAAGAAGGAGGGTGGGCGGTGGTGGGTGATGGAGCTGGGGCTGCTTTCTCGAGCCAGGAAGAAGGTGTGCAGCGGGCCCGCGAGGAGGAGGAGAAGCGCAAGGAGGTGACGTCACACTTCCAGGTGACGCTGAATGACATCCAGCTGCAGATGGAGCAGCACAACGAGCGCAATTCCAAGCTGCGCCAGGAGAACATGGAGCTGGCCGAGCGGCTGAAGAAGCTCATCGAGCAGTATGAGCTGCGGGAGGAGGTGAGCACACCTCGGGGACCCACCCTCCGGGGAAGGAGGGGCGGGCAGGGCCGCTCTGGTCAGCAGGGTCTTGGGCAACACTTCAGATCTGATAACCCGTGGTCTGATGTATCCAGCGGGGTGGTGCAGCTTAAGAACGGTCTCACAGCAGTGTGCCCCAGAGGGGGCAATTTCTATTTTCCGAGCATTTGAGTCTTTGGACTCAGTGGGGAGGGACTGGACTGTTGTCAGTGAGGGGCCCTGTCCCTCCCACTGTGCCACTCCCTCGCCCGCTCACAGACACAGCATTCAAGCTCCTTTGGGCGTCTGACTGCCCGGGCTTGTTGGCTCGCCCTGGGAAGGGAGACTCCAGCTTCCTCCAGGAGCCAGCCTTGTGTCATCCCTGTGGGTGGAGGCCCTGGGCCAGCCTCCTTCCAAGACCCTGGGGTGGGCTGGTGGCGGGTGAGGGGCAGCACCCTGCCCTCGGCAGCCCACAGCTGAGATGGTGAAGTGTAACAGCTGACTCCCCAGGCCCACCCCTGAGTCTCTGGGAACGGGGGGCTGGGTGTGAGAAGAGTGGCCTGGGGTCCGTCCCTCGGTGCCAAAAGCTGTGAGGGCTCCTCCCAAACGGGAAGCTCCTGCTTCAGAACTGAACTCCCACCTCTGCTGAGCCAGGCAATGCAGGGCCTGAAAGGTCTGCCTGCCTGGGTGCCCGGGGGACTGCCTGCCTGCCTGCCTGCCTGCTGTGGCTCATTGATGTGGGTCCCCACCCAGTCTGCTTCAGGCAGTCGCAGCCTGCCTCTCTGACTCTTGGGCCTCAGATAAACAGGCCTCTGGAACCCTTCACATTTCAAACTGGATCTTTCTCCACTGACCCTTCCTTTCCCACCCAGCCCCCAAATGATCACCATACCCCACAGCCCACACTCCCTTGAGTCAGCCCAGGGCCTTTCCCCTTGCCAGAAGTGGAGCCCAGGACCTCAGAGCCGTTACTGCCCTCACTGGGCCAGAACACACATGCGCACGCACGCCAACAGTCAGGGTGTTACAGCGTCTAACCTCCTACAGATAGGGTGTGTTCCTGCCCAGTCGGGGACGCTTTCTCTGGTGGAGGGACCCCTTCTGCTTTTTCTTGACATTGACCAGAACCTCAGGGCTGGGAAAAGAGCTGTCAGCCATGGTGACCTGTTTTGGGCTCTGCGTTTACTGCCCGGCTATCCTGGAGCTGCTGCCAGCCTCAAACCCTTGGTTCCCCCAGGACAGACGCAGCGGGGGTGCGGGCAGAGCATGAAGTTGGGGAGCGGAACCTCCCGTGCAGTGGAGGCCCTGTGCTGTACTGTACAGGGGTCCAGTGTGCCAAGGGACATTCCCCTGGAGGTGGGAGCCCCTGACAGACTCCCCTCCCCACCCTCGCGCCCTCCTGCAGCACATCGACAAAGTCTTCAAACACAAGGACCTGCAGCAGCAGCTGGTAGATGCCAAGCTCCAACAGGCCCAGGAGATGCTGAAGGAGGCTGAGGAGCGGCACCAGCGGGAGAAGGACTTTGTGAGGCTCCGGGCCTGAGGGGGGGCGGGGGGGGCGGGTTGCTGCCTGGGCAGACAGGGGGCACTGCTTTCTCAGAAAATGGTCTGAGAGCAGAGTCTCCATGGGTTCTTAATGCTTGTGGCTTTAAAAAGGCCAGACCCTTGGGCCCATCTGACAAGATCTGGGTGCCTGTCTTGGAAATAGCTCCTCAAAGAGGCAGTGGAGTCGCAGAAGATGTGTGAGCTGATGAAGCAGCAGGAGACCCACCTGAAGCAGCAGGTGAGACCGTGGAAACCGGCCTGCCTCCCAGGACTCCTCACAGTGCCACAACCCAAGGGGAGGGGAGGGGAACCTGCCTCCTGGTCTGGCTCTTGCCCCTGGCTGTGATGAGACTTGGCCAAGCATTTGCTTTCTGGACCTGCCCAGCCCCTGGGTGGTGGTGGCCAGGTAGCTCGGTGAGTATGGAGGCTATTGCTCTGAGCACAGTCTTTAATTAATAATAAATCCTCCCTGAAGAGAACTTGGAAGTAAGCCTGAAAGCCAAAGACGGGCCACTCATAGTCTAGTAGGGCTAGCATTCAGGGTGCTGTCCTTGCAGTGCACGGGTGTTGTTTGTTGAAAGGGTACTGACTTTCTCAGTAGCACTGTTGGGTCAGGCAGCTGAGTCCCCAGGGTCTGAGCAAGGGCCTCCTGCCCACGAGCCGTCTCTGACCTGTGGCACTCTCTGTCCTCCAGCTCGCCCTGTACACTGAGAAGTTTGAGGAGTTCCAGAATACTCTTTCCAAAAGCAGCGAGGTGTTCACCACATTCAAGCAGGAGATGGAAAAGGTA
>PVJH01023114.1:0-35395 GCA_004026705.1 Nesogale talazaci | reverse complement strand
AACACAAAGCAAACAAGCTTATACAAAAGGGTAAAATATAAACTAAACATAAATGCCAGGAACGGATACAGAAAAAGGCTGGGTGTGTCCAGCAAGAGATAGGTGTCCTTTGTGCGTCTGGTGGTCTCTAACAAAGCCCTGGGGCGGTAGGGACCGTTTGCAGAGCAAACAATGGCTTCTGAATCCGGCTCTCCACAGAGTCTCATGATCCATGAGGTGTCTCTTAGTTTCTCATAACAGTGCTCAGTCATTTTCCTCATACAAATCTTTTGTTTTGTTTATTTGTTTTCAAATCTTATGGGGTTTTTTTAGTCAGATATATCCATAGATATTTCCATTTGTGCTTGGCTATTGTGAAGGGTGTTACCTTTTTGATCCCCTCTTCCATGGTCTTCTCTGATGTATGTAGCAGTCCAATAGACTGCTATCTGTTGATCTTTAACCGTGCCACTCTGCCTTATTCTTCTAACACTTCCAGTACTCCCTTCATGGAGCTTTTGGGATTTCCCATATTAGACATATCATCTGTGAATAGCAATATTTTCACCTTTTCCCTTCCCCAGGCAAATACCTTTGATGTTTTTTCTTTGCCTTATGTTTTTAGTTAGGACCTCCAGAATAATGTTAAACAAGAGTGGGACAGGGGGATCCTTGCCTGGTCAACTTTCCCAGTGGGATTGTTTTTGTCTTTTCTCCATTGACTATCATGTTCACTGTTGGTTTTTCATATATATATATATATATATATATATATATATATGGTATAAATGATACTGAGGAATTTTCCTTCTATTCCTATCTTCTTGAGTGTCTTAAATTGGAATAAGTGTTGAATGCTGTCTAATGCTTTTTCCACATCTATCGATATTACCATGTGGTTTTTATAATTTTTCACGACAATGTGGCAAATAATTCTAATCGTCTTTTTTGTTTGTCTTATTTTGCTTTGCTTTGTGGGCAGCACTGCCCTGATGGGAGTACAAGGCCCAGTCTTGCTCCTGGACAGCTGCTGCTGAATTTGAAATGCCAAACTGGTGGGCTGCAGTCCCGTACACAACCACTATGCCACTGGGGCTCAGCCCCCTAATAGTCTTTCATATATTGAACCATGCCTGCATTACTGGTATGAATTCTGCTTGGTCATGGTGAATTATTTGCTTAATATACATTTGAATTCTATTGGCCAATATTTTTTTTAAGGATTTTTGGATTGATATTCATTAGGAATATTGGTCTGTAGTTCTCAATAATTCTAGTGGGATTCTTGCCTGCTTTAGGTATCAGAGTGATACTATCTGCATGGAAAGTATTTGGAATTTTGCTGTCTTTTTCTATGTTTTGGAATAGTTTGTATAGAATTGGTGTCAGTTCTTCCGTGAATATTTGGTAGAATTTTCCTGTGAACCCATCTGACATGGGGGATTTTTTTGCTGGTGAACCTTTCTAATGCTAGAGTTTGCTGAGTTTCTTTATGTCAATTGGGGATAGTCTAAGAATAGATAGTTTTTCCAAGTTTGTTTCCATGTCTTTCAAGTTGTTGAGTTCATTGGATTACTGGACTTCATAGTAATGTGTAATTATCCTTTCGATTTCAAAAGAGTCACTTGTAATGTCCCCTGTTTCATCCCCTTCATTATTGCTATTGAAATTTGTTCTTTCCTTTCTTTGGTTAGGTTTGCCAGCAGTCTGATGATTCTGTTAATCTGTGGGTTCTTCTTTCAAAGAACCAAATTTCAGATCCATTATTTTTCCCATTACTTCTTGTTCTGCTTCTTGTGAAATGTTTTATTTCTGATTTTTATGATTTCATTTTGCTTGGATTGAATTGTCCTGTTGATGCTGCTCTAATTGATGTATATATTATGTCAGTGCAAGTTTCTCTTCCTTTTCAATGTATGTATGATTGCTATCAAACTTCCTCTGATGACTATCTTTTCTGTGTCCCAAAGGTTTAGGCATGCCGTGTTCTCATTCTTATTGGTTTCTAAAACTTCCTCATTTTGTCTCTGTTATAGACCAGTACCCACCCATTTTGCAATAGAGTTATTCATTCTCCAATTGTTTGCCCTTGTTTTCTTAGTTGTCTTTTTGTTGACCTCCAGCCTTATGGTATAGTGTTTGGATTAAGAAATCTGCATGATTTCTACGTGCTTTAATTTACAGACTTGACTTGTGGTCCATCTTTGTGTATGTGAGTATGTGCTATGTGGGCTAGAAAAGATTGTGAATTTTTGGGGTTTTTTTGCATTCTGGTGGAGAACACTGAAAGTATCTACCAGGTCAAGTTGTCTGATTATACATACAGGCTAATATTGGACTTATGGCCTTGATCCAGACTGTGCTGGGATGTTTTGGCAATATTCAATTGCTCTTGTATATAAACCTCTTTCTTATAGACATATGAGTGCTTATGAATGTATTCCTCTAATCTATCCTGACTAACATATTATGGTACTGGGAGTGGGGTACTAGTGAAACAAATTATAAAGAAGGAGAGTGAATGTTTGTTTGACTTCATCCTCCTGATAATGTTTCTTCTTTAGTTAGCCAGAAGTCACATATGCCCATGCAGTTTCCTAGACTGTTTTTCTGGAAAGAATTGTTTGGTTGTAGTTTTGGGTTGTTCCTATGTAAAATGGCAAAAATGAATGTGATTTATATATATTTTGAGCTCAGGGGTTTAAATAGCTATTTGAATGTCTCTGAAAGCATGTTGCTTAAGTAAAATGGCTGACAGAAAGCCTGCCTCTGGCCTGATACTCCCTAGAGGCCTAATCCAATATTTTTGTAAAAATGCGATAAGGATGTAGATAGGCTAAAAAAGAATTGAACTCTTAAGAATTGAGTTCATTATATGATTCTATTTTGTTTATATTGATTTCTTCTGTTTATTATTGATATAATTATTGATAAAAACACTTATTGGAAAATCTGAAAATAGAATCCTTGTGTGCCCATTTATCTTCAGTCACTGAAATTGCATTCTTAAGTGGGTTTAGGACACACCTGTAAAGAAGGTTCTGATAAGCCCACTCAATGCTTTGGAGAATTCAGACATTTGAATGTGAAGAGATATGCCATGGGCTGTTGATTGAAGAAAAAAGGAACTCTGGCTTTGAAGTTTTAAATCTAGTGGCTTTTGCAGGAAACTGGGAATCATTTGGAAGCATGAAAAAAACTCACTATAATTCAATTTTAAAGGAAGTCTGTGGATAGGCTAAAATGCTTGCTAGGTGACCACCTAGATCCACTTGTTGAGTGGAAGTGGGAGAAATGCCAGGATAAATAGATGGGTTCAGTCTAGCTATTGACACTTGTGGACCTGGTTCACAGGAGAAGATGAAAGCAGCTTGACATATGAAATTAATGACCTAGCACACTGGGGCTAGGGTTGTTGAGAAATTTTGATGAGTCCATGGTATAAATTCAAGTGACTATAGGAAATTCTGGTGAAGCTAACTGAGGCAGCCCACACTGTATTGACCAGAACCCAACTAGATGACGAGATGATATTTGAGCCTGTGGACTGGTGCTTATTGCTGCTGACTTTATGATGGCCTGTCCTGATTTGACTTTGCTTATGGATGTGAATTTCACAAGGTTCTAACTGCAATGAAGATTGTTCACAAAAAAAAGATGATTGTTTACTCAGAGCACTGAGTTGACGTAAGTGGGCAGTATAGAAATTGGATGTTTAAAATGGGGAGGATAAAGGCATGAAGTGGCTGTCTTACAAACTTTCATAGATTGGGGAATATATTCAAAGGATTAAGTCATAGATGTTACTTAACTACAATTGTTAGGCATAGAATATTTTGTGTTTTGTTCATTTACAGAATGTTGTTTAAATGAGGTTGGCACATATTAAATTATATGCATTTTAGTTTTATCTTGTTAGGTGGAGATATGATTTTATTATTGTTTATTTGAAAATTATATATGGCAAAAGAGTTATGAGAAAATGTCAAATTGATAAGGGGTGAGCTGTAATAGTTACATAATCTAGTGTCAATTCAAGAGAATTATGAGTGTAGGGGTGGAGTCTGGCCTATCAATTAAGATATAACCAATGAGGTCACTGTGTGGGCCTGTCCTTCTCCAGAAAATTCTGGGAAGTTTGATTTTTCCTCTTAGGAGCGGGAGATAGTTGTCTCTCTCTGCTCACTACTTGAGTGATGCTCTACTAATAAGACACATGGTGATGCTCTGGAAGCTAGAGAAGTTACATGAACCTATCCTAATGCAATCAGACATCTTCAGACAGAGAAGCCATATAGAGACCCATGTCAGTGCTAAGATGTTTACATTGCCACAGGATCCAAAGGACTTCCAGCCCTTCACCTGTGATCCTCCTGAATTTGACATCATTGCATGTATCTCATGAGTCAGAAGAGGATTTTATAGATTTGTATCAAACATATAGTCTAATACTCGACTCATGGTCATAATCTGGACAGGGTTGGGACATTTTATCAATGCTCAATTGCTCTTGTATACAAACTTCTTTGATATGTGTGTGTGTGTATGAATTTTTCTTCTCTAGTCTACTCAGGATAACACAGTCATGTAGGCAATTATGATTCATAGTAGCTGTTTCAAAAAGAGCAGACCTGTCATCTGAATTTCTGAAATTACATCTCTACATGGGATAAGAAGGCCTCGTATTTCTTCCTCAGAGCAGCTGGTGTTTTCAATTGCAGCTCAATTTATAACCCACT
Source organism: Nesogale talazaci (assembly GCA_004026705.1). Classification (NCBI taxonomy): domain Eukaryota; kingdom Metazoa; phylum Chordata; class Mammalia; order Afrosoricida; family Tenrecidae; genus Nesogale; species Nesogale talazaci. The sequence goes on along the minus strand of PVJH01023114.1, from coordinate 30,677 downwards.
ATGACACCATGGCTAAGGCACTCCCTACCTAAATCACTCTCCAATAGTGTTTAAGTCCTTTAATTTTAGTTGCGGACAAGTTGATTCTGACTCATCGTGATCATGCATACAACAGAACGAAACACCACTTGGTCCTATACCATCTTAACAATTGCTATGCTGCCTCCCATTGATGCAGTCACTGTGTGAATCCTTTTTGTTAAAAATATTCCTTTTTTCACTGCCCTGCTAACTTACCAAGAATGGTGTCCTTCTCCAGCGACTGGTCCCACCTGACAATATGTCCAAAGTAGATGAGATGTAGTCTAGACCTCCTTGCCTCCAAAAATCAGTCTATGTTTTCCAAGAAAAATATGTGTTTTTTGGCATCCCTTAAACAATATTTTGCAAATGAATTGCATAGACTACATGTCCATTCTTCCAGATTCATATTTGTGAGTCACTGGCCAGAATTAAATCTCTAAAGGAGGACTTTGGCTTTGACCTTTACTACAGTCAGTATTCACTGTGAATATGAAACAAGGAAAATCTCATTCTTGGAATCTGCCACCTCACTAAAATATTATAATGTTGTTCAAGTGCTATATTCTCCCCCCAATAAATGCGTACTGGATTTTGGTTTAAACTAAAATATCATTCCAGGGGAACTATATGATAAAATCAGCATATTTGAAAGGCAAATTGGCTTTCCTTTCTTTGTTCAACAATCCATTATCAAATACCTATAGAGCTAGACCCTGTGCTGGATTTTAATAGGGAATAAAAGAGATACTTTCCAACTTTGTAGAGCTTACATTCCAGCTGGAAGAGACAGATAGAAAGTAAGTAAATATAAAAAATCAAGATCACTAAGAATATGGTCAACACATTTAGGGAAATAAACAGAGAGATGGAATCATGAAAGAATAGGGTGATGCTAGGAGAACTTCCAGGAAGATCTTTATTAGAAGGGTACTTGTTGGGCTGAGCCCCGGTGGCATAGTGGTTTTGCGTGGGACTGTGGCCCACTGGGTTGGAGGCTCAAATCCAGCAGCCAGGCTGGGCCTCCTACTCCCACCGCCAGAGGGCAGTGATGTCCCAAAAACAAAAGCAAAACAAAAGAAGGGTACTTGTCACTAAATACTGTGGTTGGAACTGGGAGAGATGCTACTAGACAGAGGAAGAGTCTATGCAGTTGTCCAGGGCGGTGAGGGTCACATGAACAAGAAGGAGAGAGGAAACTCAATGAATGAACAAAAGCAGAGAAGAAATTCATTAAGAGAAGGAGTTTGTAACACTTAAAAATGTTCTGCACTTTCTAGGGAGAAAGAGAGAGAGAGAGAGAGAGAGAGAGCGAGAGAGAAAGAGAGAGAGAGAAGAGGTGGGGAGAGGAAAGGAGGAGACTCAAAAAGGGAGGCGAAGAAAAGAGAGAGAGAAGGGAGGAAGAAGACATGGAGGAAGCAAAAGAAATAAGAAAACGAAGGGTTGAAAGGGGAGAATAAAGAAGTATTCCTTTCATTCTTTCAAGTGAGCATTACACAAGGGAGCAAATCAGCAGTATAATATAAGTGAAGTGTCTATATGGGCTAATTTATGGAAATAGGAAGTGAAATCATTATTGTAGAAGATAATTCAAGGGTCAACACAGTTTACTTTTGAAGATAGACAGAAGTCAATGCTAGGAGATGGGGTGAAAATGGCATGTTAATTGAATGACCTTATCCTTTTGTAAAATTAAATTTTGTTCAAATTTTCATTAAATTTGGAAATTCTGTTGCTGTCTTAGGGTAATCTAATATTCTGAACAGTGTCCTTGCATTGATCATTTTAGCTCTGCACTCATGCTAAAGGTGATGTTAACTCCATGATTCTCTCTTGCTCTCTCTCATGCTTTAGAAATATTGCAATAACCACCTTCAACATTTTGCAAGGTCAGAGGCTTTTAATCCTGAAGAATTTCCTTTTTTTATTCTTTTTTAGTGGGATGATGAGGGAAGTTATATTTTATTGTAACAGTTACAGAATTGTTTCATTGTAGGCAAACGGGTCCTAACTTGGGGTGTTACACATCAGAGACTCTGATGATGCCCTTTTCTCTTCCCGCACAGTCTCAAATGAGAAGTACATGAAGTTTATGGTGATTGTCAATGTTTATGGTGACCTATGGGTGAGTGCATTTTCTGTCATTGTTTATGCCAGGACCCTTATGCTCACCCAAATTAGAGAAAGTGCTTTTGTGTTTGCATAATGTATTATAGGATGAGCTGTACAAAACTCATTAAGAGGCTGCATCAAAACTCCATTGGGTTAGAATCTGATAAAACTTTCAGGTAAAAAGCATTTTGAATGATGCAAACAGTTTAGTTCAATATATCAGACTTCATGGAATTGGTGAATTTCCCCTTCAATGACTAGTTGTCAAGAGAGATTACTAGGCCTCTCTTTCTAGTCTGTTTTGGTCTGGAAGTTCTGGGGAAACCTGTTCATCATAAGTGACTTTTCTGGTGTTTCAGATACAGGCAGCATAGCTTGCAGCATCACAGTAATGTGTACTCACCTCAGCAATGAAAGAAGGTGCCATAGGTGAATGGTCGTGGCTGCAAATGAAAATTGAAATAGTTACAGAACTCAACTAGGTAATACAAATGTATAAACATAATTTCTTCCTCTCCCTCCACCTCTTTCATGGACAAATAGGTATACTTTTGAATCTCCTTTAGTTGAAATGTTATATAAAAAACAGTGCTTTCATACATAAAAAGTATGGATCGCTTGACCTTAGTGCTTATGGAACAACAGGGTGTGGTGGGGAGCGCAGCAGACTAGAGATTATATTATCATTCCAAAGAGTTAACATTGATAAATGTTAACTTCTCAGCCTTTTGGCAACGATCAAGTGTAGTATCTGTCTTATCAGCTTAATATCTGATATGTCCTTTATCTGAGGACCATATATTAAATGGATTTTTGGAGCAGGGAGATAGGAGCTTGCTCAGTCCACTCCATGCATCAATCTGGTGTTGCAGTACTTCCAGGAACAGTGTACCTCCTGGGGGAACTTAAAAAAAAAGAGTAAATGTTTGCTCAGTTTCAGTGGATGGTTGCATGATTGTTAGTAATTCTGATCACCATATCTCCCCTGATTTTCCCCTGAAGAAGCTGGGGTCTGAATTTTTATTTAAAATCTTCAGATTTTTTTTTTTATTTTTAATCTTCAGATTTTTTATTATCTTGCTGATTTATTGAAACATTGTGCTTAGGCTAAATCAATCATATCTGTGGATAATTCAAACTTCTGGCTTCTAGGTTGCACCTTCTTTCTATTCAGAAAGTTCTATTCAAGGACGTCACCATGCTTCACTTTGGTTCACAATGTTCTCCTTCTCCACTTCCACCTACAATAAGACATTCTTAGTTTAGTGAAACTTTGGGAGTGGGAGGGGGGTGGAATCAGACAAATTATATGTTTATGAGCTCAAAGATAAGTTCTTGCTGAATATTAGAATTTCCAAGAAAGGTCACATTTAGAGACTTATAAAATGTTGTCTCTATTACTCATTCTTGAACAAGTCTGGTTTTATTCACAACCATGGCTCTAACTTAGTTTTGAAAAATACCTCAAGCTCTGAGAAGAGATATTTTATGTGACACGGTAGCAAAACTCGGATATTTTCCTGTTTAGATTTATGGCTATTTCTTGCTCTCAGAAGGGCTGCTGCTGGCACCATCAGCAGAATGGTGAATTGTCTCTGACAGCAATGAATTCACCCGACGTACTCTTAAACCTTCCCAATTACTGACTTTTTCCTAAACCTCAGAGTGCATTAATCATGTAACTGAGAAAAGACTTATCATGACCTTCTTTTGTATCAATCTTAGATATATACTATGTGTGAAAGAGCTGTCTGCAGATGTGTCCAATGTTTTCTATGAGAATTAAAGCAACCCAACCAATAAATGGAAATGAGAATGTGGGTAAAGGAAATTAGAACCCTGTAAAAATAGAGTAAGGGTCCCTGAAGGAGTGTAAATGGTTAACACACTGCACTACTAACCAAAGGCATAGAGTCCACCCAGGAGGACCTCATTGGAAGGACTTTGCAGTCTAAAAATCAGTTGTTGAAAACTCCAAAGGGCATGATTCTGTTCTGACACACATGAAAACACCATGATTCAGAATCAAAAACTCTGTGTGTGTGTGTGTGTGTGTTCGTGTGCCTGTGTCTATGGGTGTGAGTGTGCTTGACTATGAGAATAGCTGTGTGAGCCTACAAATGAAAGGATAGATCAAGGTCTCATCATATTCTCAATTAACTTAGTTCGATTAACCCACTACCATCAAGTTGATTCCAAACTGAAGAAACCTTATATATGGTTCCCAAGATTAAATCCTTAAGGAAGCCATCAGATCTTTCTGCCATGGAGCAGTGAATTGCTAACTTTGAGTTAGTAGCTCAAAGCCAAGCCTACCTTTTTACTATTTATGAAAATAGAGAAGTAAAGTTTTGCCTGTAATTTATTCTGGAGAGGAGTCAAGATGGCATCCAAGTAGAATCACCATCTGGTGTTCATATTATTAGATAAAAATATTAAGAGGTATGGAAGCCAATATTGGGAGGCTAGGTGCTAAAAATAAATTCCATGCACTAGAGTTTGTTTCAGACCATCCTTTCTGATTTTTCACCTACAGATTGATTTGAGAACTTGCTGAAACTCTCTGAGTTCACTGTGTGCAGGTTTCACTAATCCCTCAACAGGTCCAGCAGGACAGCATTTGTCACCCTTTCCTACACCGAAGATCTGAGGACCACAGTGAGCAATAATTTCCCCAGGTTTTTGCCTAAAGTTGGTGATAATCTCAGGCTCTCAGAGAGCCTCTGAGAACTGCCCACAAGACCTCACACCAGTTTCCGTCTCTTCTAACCACTCTACTTCTGCTTTCTCTGGCTATGTATTCTCTTTCACCAGCCAGGAATGAAGTGACTACATTGTAAATCCCCTTTCCCCCTCTGCCCAGGTCTGCACTCACCAGCACGGGTAATGAGAGATAATTAGACACTAATTTAGATCTATTGAAGGATCTCTGGGATATTTAACCATGACCTAATGTGGATTCCCAGAACCCAGCCTGCAGAGTTGCGAAGGAATGAGCCAGGAGAGATACAGGAGTGCAACCTGAGGAGAATTAAGATGTAGTCAGCCACAAACTCACTCGGCACACAACTGATACCAGGGCACTCCACAAGACCATTTTAAAAAGAAAAAAAAATTAATTTGTTATTTCAGGCTACACTCCTTTGTGCAATTTTGAATGTAAGCCACTAGAAATCTGGCATATTACCATAATGTTTATATGACAAGACAGGCAGAGATCTAACCCTCAGAGAACAGGTAAGGATTAGAAAAGTCCAGGGCTGAACGCCACTGGCCAACTTTAAAATTAGTTCTACTAATTTTGGGCTCCACAGAGTCAAAATTGTGGATAGACAGTTCAGACTATGCCTGTACCCACACTACAGGCCTACTCCAACCTTGCCTAGTGGCATACGTACAGTCACTAGCCTCAGTCCACCCTCTGAGGACCCCAACCCTGCAAGCCATGGAATCATCGCATCTCGTCTACCTAGAAGTCTGCTCCACCACCATAATAATCCATAGGTAGTCCCGGAAACCACTCTTACTAGTCACACAGAGAAAGTGTTGAGGGCCCTCAGACTCCAGGGAACATGGTGCCCAGTTCTTCCAAAACAATATTCAGACAGCAGCATACCTGAACACCCTTAAAAAGAAAATGAGACTACTACACAAGAACTAGTGGATGAGGTAACAGAAGCACAACACAAGATAATGGGCCTAAAGCAAACTTTTAAAGCAAACTTCCTTACCTTAATGGATGAGAATCAGACATTCATACAGGAAGCAGAAGGGTCACCAGTTAGACTACACCTCAGAAAGAACTTATCAAGGCACATAATAGTTAAATTATCTAACTTTGAGGGAAAAGAGAAAAAAGTTAAGAGCAGCAAGAGAATCATACAATGGTGCTCAGATAAGAATATGCTCAGATAAATCAGGAGATACCATGAAGAGAAGAAGAGAGTGAAGTAATGTCTTCTGAAAGCTGAAAGAAAAAATTTCCAGAGTCTTCCTGGACAAGGAAAACCTCAAATAATATGCCATAAGACACACACAATCCTGTGGAAAATCATTATACACTGTGGTCAAAAGACCAAAATCCACCAAGCAGCACAACTCCATCTTGCAGTTACAGTGCTAAAAGCAACTACCAAGTAATCATTATCTCAGAGAGAGAAAAAAAATCAAGAATAAATCCTCCCCCAACACACACACATAAGCACTGCATACTAATATGAATAGAGAAAGGAAAACACCCTTCACAAGTTTTGAGATGAAAGAAATGAAACCATACATGGAAGTAATAACTCTGACTGTCAACAGCCTGAACTCACTCATTAAAAGACAAAGGTTAGCAGACTGGCTGAGGAAACACACAATTGAACCCGCAAATCTGTTTCCTAAAGGAGACGTATGTTAAGCTTGAAAAGAGAAATATACGAAAAATAGAAGGCTGTGGGGAAATATACTATACAAATAGCACTTTAAATAAAGCAGGGACACTGTGAAGAAAGTTCATGCTAGCCACACTTAGGACCCCAATAAAGCCTCACCCATTGATTCGCTCCCTTCAGCCTTATTGTGTCATCCTGAGCTAGTCAGCAAACATATTGAGTCCCCCCAAATCATGACTGAACCCCCACATGGCAACAGTCTGTCTGTGGCACTCTCCATTGTGATTTATGCCCTTCTTCCAAGACTCCCTTCTTCCCACATGGTGGTGGATCCTGTCACTAATTTGAGTCCCTCCCTGCACCCATCTGTGGCCCCAGTCGTCATGGCTACACAATCTTTTCAATCTGTCTGCATTAAGCTTAATCACCTGTGGCTGTTGTGCCACTCCCCAACATTCCCTGACATGCCTCCCACCTCTGCTTCAGTGGTAGCTCCTCTCCTCCTGCCAGTCACAGTAGCAGTGGAAGCTGCTTCTACTGGTGCCCTGTATCCCCATCCTGTGACAGTGGGACCTTCCCCATCCTGAACACTCTCCTTCAATAGCAGGACCCCCGCCCCTACATCTGCCCAGTACCTCCACCCACAGCAGGGCTGTAGGCTTTCTCTAGGTCACCTGTACCAGAGGCAGTGGCCCTGCCTTCATTTTGCCACACTCTTATGGCAGCAAGGTCTCTACACTGTTGTCTTTTATTTGTTGCTTTTAACAACAACAACAACAACACTGCAAAATTTGGCCTGACAACTCAACCCAGACTCACTGACAAGCTGCAAGCTTTCCTAAACTTGGCCCAGAGGTATACCTAAAAGTTACCAGGCACTGAGGCCAGCCCAGTCTCTGAGGCCCCCCACTGCCATTGGCCACGTAGCATTTGGACCCACCACCGTAGGAGGCCACAGGCAACCCTGAAAACACTCTTATCAGTCCTACAGAAAAAGAGCTCAAAGCCTCTTGGTCTCCCAGGAACGCAACCAGTCACCCCAAAATGACAAGCAAGTAGCTACACACTTCAATATCCTCTTCAAGAAAGCAAGAAAAAAAATTAAAAAACCACCACAACAGCAAAGCTAATGATGCTCACTGACCAGAGATGGATCTGCCACTAAAAAAATGTTCAGACGGCTATTTGAGGAAATACAGATTAGGGAAGCAACATAGAATAAGGACACAATGATAAGGAGATGAAGTCCACTATAGAAGGGATGAAGTTCACATACCAAAGGAATTACAGGAGCAAGTGAATGAGGCAACAAAAGCTAAACACAAGTTCGTGGATCTCATGAACAGACTGGGGAGGGCAGAGAATTGTATGAGTGATGTGGAGCACAATCAGGGAATGACAATCAAACAAGATAATCTAAACCTTGGAAGAAAACCTGACATCTGTGACATACTATAAAGAGGAACAACATTTGAAGACTTGATCTATGAGAACAAGAAGTCAACAGCTGAATTAGCGAGGGAATTTCTGGAAGCAAACTTCTCCACCTTATTAAATGAGAATCAGACACTCACACAGGAAAAAAAGAGGACACCAATTAGATTAAACCCTAAGGAGAACTCACCAAGGCATATAATAGTTATATTATCTAACTTTGAGAAAACAGAAAATTTTAAGGGCAACAAGAGAAAAAGAAGCAACCACCTACAATGGTGCTCAGGTAAACAGCAATCTATTGGTTTGCTGTATACATCCAACAAGACCATGAAATATTTAGAGATAGCTAACCAAAAAATCCAAAAGACTTACACCAAGAAAAACACAGAACCCTACTATAGGAAAACAAAATTGACATCCTCATGGAAGATCCAAGCTCATGAATTGGAAGACTCAATATAGTAAAGATGTCAATCTTACTCAAGGTACTATATAAATTTAAGACTATCCCTATTCAAATTCCATCAAGTTTCTTCAAAGAATTTGGAGGAAATTGACCACAAATTTCACAAGGAGAGTGAAGAAGCCCAGAGTCAGCAGAAAACTTCTTAAGAAGAAGGACATAATCGAAGGGCTAGAATCAGTGGATATCCACTGGTAGAAAAATTAAAATTTACCTCACCCCATGCACAAGAAAAACCTCAAGGTGGATCACAGATCTAGAATTAAAACCCCCATCTCTCAATATCATCAACTAAGAAATCAGAACATACCCACAAACCTTGATGCCAGTAATATATATGCTAACTGCAATAGGGAACCATACATATACATTTAAAGCCGAAATTGCCTAGTGGGATACACTAAAGATAAAATACATGTGTGTGTGTTGAAAGGTTTCACTAAGAGAATAACAATGGTACCTATAAACTGGGAGGGAATTTAACAATGACACAACTGAGAAAAGGATTATTACTCAAATCTATAATACCCACCTACCCTGCAAAAACAGGAAAACAGTTAATACCCTGAGTCAGTAGACAAAATACCTGAACAAAATTTTCTCTAGTGAGGAGATGCAAATGGGATATAAACAGATGGAAAATGCCCCTCATCATTAGCTATCAGAAAAATGAAAATTATGAAATATGACCTAACACCCTTGAGGATAGCCCAAATTAAAAAAAAATCAGAGGGCAACAAATGTTGGAGGAGATGTGGAGCGACAGAAACTCTTGTCTACTCTGGTGGTCATGTAGAGAAGTACAACTACTGGTGAAAGCTACCTGGAAATATTTAAAGCAAACGGAAATTGAATTACCTTAAGACCTCACACTCCCTCTACTGAGCATATGACCAGAAAGGTAAGAAATGGACCAAGACCAGTTATCTGCATTCCAATGTTTACTGTAGTCCAATTTACAATCACAAAGAATTGGTAACAATCCAAAATTTCCATCGATAAATGAGTGGATTAAAAAACTCTGACACATACACACGATGAAGTACTACACATCACTAAAAAATGCTGATGACTGCATGAAGCACTTTATCTCTGCGGAGGAGTTGGAGGAAATTATGCTAAGAGAAGATGGCCAATCAAAAAAGGGGCAAGTACACGATGAGTCCACTGATTTTAGTATAATCAGCACAGTAGGTATAGAAGAAAAGCCACTTACCTCACATTCTACAGGTTGAGTGACAGGCAACTGGGCAGGGAACAGACCAAACCCAAGGATGTACATGCCATTCCAACACAAAATAGGGGGAAACAGGGTGGGGGGAACAGGGATAAGTGAAGAAAAAAGAGGATGATGGGATCACTGGGGGAACAGGACGGAAATATAGTATTCTTTATGTCTTCACAGAAATGGGAGTGTGAGGGAAGACCCCACCATGGTATGCAAAACCTTAATGTACCTCTATGGAACAACTCATGATTAGAGTTCTACAGGGTCACACCCAATCATAACCAAACTGACCCCTCCAAAGAAGTGCGTGCCTCAGAGGACAACACTAATACTAATAGAGTTTCAGGAGAGGACCCAACCTGCCATACCCACACAGAAGCCAAGCACGGAGGAGACAAAGAGTACGAGGAGGGACAAGATCCTACACTAACTAGCACACCAAGCCCTGAAGATTATATCCCTGCACAGAGCTGCTAAGGCACAGACAGGACCTGTTGTAGGGCCGACAACAGTTTGAGACAGGATGTCCCCTTGCAGGACCATACTTCAGCTGGTCATACTTCAGAGGATCATACTGGGAACACACACTATAGAATGTGTTCATTTTGACATGCCCCCCCCCCCACACACACACACAGTGGGGCAAACCAATGATTCTGAAGGGGCTTGTGAGGAGGAGGAGTTGGGGGAAAGCAACAATTTGAAGAATGTAGAGATCCTGGTGGTGTTGCAGCAACTGCAATCTAGCTGAGAGGAATTGCTAAGAGTCATAAGAAGGGCAAGTGTGAAAGATGGGCAGGAGGAAGGTAAGAGGAAAGTTCTAGTATGCAAAGCTGTGGATAGAAATATACATACAGGTAGACTCATATAAATATATTAACTCATAAAAATAGAGGTATTGACTTATGTACATGTACCATATCTGTGTGAGTAGAAGCCTACTTGATATCAGCTGAAGCACCTAAATTTTCCAAAAAACTGCATTAAAAATGTGCTGGAAAAACTTGGCTTATACATAAGTACATATGGTATTTATATGGCAGTATATTGAGGAAGCACATTAACTTTAGATCTCTGCTTAAGCCCTCCCTCAATGCAAAAATACTTTATTCTAATAACCTTGCATTCTGTGATGTTCACTCTCCCAACAAGATTGCTGGAGACAAGTGGGTACACAAGCAAATGTGAAGAAAGTTGATGGTGTCAAGCTATCAAAAGGTAAAGACTTGAAGTTAAACAAGCAACCATCTAACAGAGAAGCAACAAGCCCACATGGAAGAAGAAAAGAAGAAAATATAAATATCATTTTAAGTAAACTATGGGGTGATTATATAATTTGATAAAGCTTAAAAAGCACTCTAAAATATGTAACCCTTTTTGGGTATATACCCTAAAGAAGCTATGAATCTAGCATGAACAGATATATGTAAACCTATATTTATTGCAGTGATTTCCACACTAACAAAGGCATGGAAACAACCCAAAGCCTCGCAATTGAGGAATGGATAACAAGCTCTGGGACATTCATGGAATCTTATACATCAATAAAAAAAGATGTCTCCTAAATATTGTAAAATATAGACCAAACTAGAAAATACTATGCTTGGTAAAGTCAGTCAATCTTACAGAGATGAATATTTAATATCACAATTATATCACCAATATAAGCAACAAAAAACAAGAATAAATGTGGTTTACACCAAAGGCTAAGACTTTGATGACTACCAGAAGACTAATGACAGGGATTGGGAAAGGGAGAGGGGAAAGGTGCATGTAAGTGACAAAATTGGAGGGTTTAATAGAAGAAACAAACAAACTAAACCATTACAATTGCTCAGGAGCAAAGCACAAGTTTGTTGATTATCTAGTACAGTGTTTCCCAAAGGATAATACTATAAGAAAACCACTTTTGAGTTGCGTTTCCCAAAGGATAATACTATAGAGACAACACTTTTGAGTTGTCCATTTTGGGAAACACTGGTCTAGTCTAATAAAGAACTCTCTCTCTCTCTCTCTCTCTCTCTCTTTCTCTCTTTCTCCAGGCTTACTGCTTGGTAGAAATGATTCATTTCCCTTAAGAATCATACTTTAAGGGCTAAAGAAATTTAGGGGTGCTACAATTCATCTGTTTTTTTTTTCAAAATCTCTGAGAGGTTTTTAATTGGAATCTTGGATTCAGAACATTTATTGTAACAATTCATCTATTTTTATATATCAACTCGATTCAGGTATAATTTAAATGAAATAAAGCATCCAGATTTTAAGTGTACCATGTTATAGTTTCCAACACATGCTCACAGAGTAAACGCCAACAGAGTCAGTATCTTCTTCACCCACAAAAGTTCTTCCTGCCCTTTACAGCTATTTTCTTTCCTTAATCCTCTGGCCCCAGGCAACTATAGATCTCTATTACTTCATCTTTCTATCTCTGTAATTTTGCTTGATTTAAAATTTCTAAGACCGTATATACTCTGTATAAACCATTTTTCAGCACAATTTTAATGCAGTTTTTCTGGTAAAATTACCACAATTTTATGTGCCTCTGCTGATATTCAGATTGGCTTATACTCGAGTATATACCATAAGTAGAATTGCACAGTGACTCATCTTTTATGTTTGACATTTTCCACTTAGCATAATGCTCTTGAGATGTTGTTTCATTCATTCCTTCTTATTGCTATGCAACATTTATATGGATATACGACGATCTGTTTACCATTCACCATCTGATGGTATCTCACATTTTTCCCAGTTTGGGACCACTTTAAAATAAAGTTTAAATGAATATATCCAGATATTTATGCAAACTCTTTTTTCTCTTAAGTATGAAAATTTACTAATGGGGTTACTTAGTAATAGATTAAATACAAGGAGACTTCAAAAATCACAAAATAGCATTAAAAGATAATAAAATTTCCATAAACTTTCTGAAACTCTCTTGCATATGTTAAACTTTATATTAAACCAACAAATTGTTTTCAATTTTTGCAATCCCTTTATCAAACAGAAAGTTCCAATTGTTCCACATCCTTGTGATGCTTGACAGATTTTTTAAAATTGTAGACATTCTATGGGGTATTAGTTGTATCTCATTTTGCTGTCAATTTGTTCTCCTAGCTGCTAAGATCATTGAGCATCTTTTCATGGGCTTGCTTTGGACATTGCTATATCTATCATCTTTGGTAAATTATTCCTTTTTTTTTTACTCTATTTGGGTTACTTTGTCTTCTTATCATAATACTTTTTAAAGTTATATTCTTTTGTTTTGTTTTTGTTTTCTTTTTGGGGCATCACTGCCTTCTGGTGGGAGTAGGAGACCCAGCCTTGCTCCTGGAGAGCTGCTGCTGGATTTGAACTGCCAAGTCAGTGGGCTGCAGTCCTGCACTCAACCACTATGCCACCGGGGCTCATCCCTTAAAGTTATATTTTTGAAACATTACTTTAATCAGATGTACATTTTGCAATTTTTTCTAAGCCTATGTCTTGATCTTTGATTTTTTTTGGTGAGTCATTTAAGTAGATTTTTTTTTTAAAAACTGTTGCTAATTTAGTAACTTTATACTTTTATTTCTTAGTTAATAAAGAAAACTGTTAATCCAAGATATGTATTTTTTTTCTCACTGAAGTTTTGATTATTTCAGCTTTTGTATTTAAGTTTGTAATGCTTTCCACTTAATTCTTTCCATCTGGTGTGAGCTAAGGATTGAAGTTTCGTTACTTTCCATATACCAACTGAATCATTTAAAGGAAAGATAATCTCATCCTAGCTTATTCCTTTATAATTGTCCAAAACCAATTGATCATACATGAGTGGAGCTACTTATGGATTATCTTTTTTTTTCATTCATCTGTATGTCTTTTTGTCTGTACAATGCTGTATTGAGTATTTTATCTTTATGGTTGTTGTGGTTATTCTGAGTTACCACTGAGTTGATTTCTACTTATGGCAACTCCATGAGTGCAGCATAGAACCATCCTCTGGGCTTTTCAAGACTGTGTGACTTTTGAGGAGCAGCTCACTAGTCTGTATTTTAGGGACTCCCAGGGAGTTTGCACTGCCCAACATTTGGTTAAGTCTTCATGAAACACTCAAGTTCAAAGTTCTCCTTAAGTGTCCCATTCAAATGCACATTGCCCTGGACTTCAGACAGAATGAATCTAGCTGGCCTGACCATTGTATCTAAACAGCATGCATTTTGCCCCAGGGAAGTCCAAACCTTGCTCCCCTCACTACCACTGCCCACCACAACCTCCAATTAAGCATTTGAATCCACTTGAAGGCAGTGAGTGAGACATTCTTTCCTGCTCTTTCAGGTAGGAACAACCCTAGAGAACTTGTAAGAATTAAACTTTCACTTCCCATGCCCTTTCCAGATACCAACCCAATAAACCATGCAACTCTAATTGACCTCTTCTGGCTATCCAAAGAAGAAAGAAAATCCAACTTCACTCAAATGTCTTATAGCAGAGGTCAGACAAGTCTCCATTCTCTATATGATTTGTTTCTCTGGAGTCCCACTTCTACAGTATCAAATTGTGTTAGGCTTGGTTGCTGAGAGAAACAAAATCAATGTCATTCATTTATGGATAGACCTTTATGTCGAGAAGTAATTTTATGGGTTTAATCTTAAAACAAGCAACTATCTAACTGAGGCATCAACAAGGTACACTAGCTTGTATGATCCAAGCACTATAAATAAAACCCAAACCCTAAGGAGGGAATGTTGTCAATTTAATGCTGAATACATGGTTTGCACAAAGATATAAGTGAGAGTGGAAGCCCAAGTTTCATTTCCTGGGGCCCACCTAGATTAAGCCTTCAGTGAATCTACTCCAAACATAGTCCAGGGATGGAAATAGACAGAAAGCATTGTAAAATTGATTATGGCTGATGCAGTTAGATTAACATTAAAGTGATCAGATTTTAAGCGGGACAGCATTGACAGGGGGCAGGGTGTCATTCTTGATTAAAAATTTGGTCTATATCAGCAACAAAGTATTTTATCAAATGCAAAAATTGTATTATAATATATTTATTTTATTTTTAAAATGCCATGGAACATTGTTAAATTGTTAAAAAGTAAGACATCTCGTCACTTTAGTTAAAGTGTAACTTTTCTGTATCAAAAGTTGATGTCATTGGGCTTTGGAAAAAAAGCTAGCAAGTTTCTGTAGCATGGTTTGCCACCACAAGAGGAGTCACATACATAAGACAGCAAGACAAGACAGTATGACAGATGAGACAGCAAGTGGAGTGAAGATTTAATAAGCCAAAGTATGCCTCAATTACAAAGTAAGTCATCATGCAATTTGAGGAAGCTAACTACATCTAGGGGTATGAGATTGGATTTTAGAGGGGTTATGTCACAGTAATCCATCGGCTCATCTCAGACCTCCCTGCTTTGCCTTTGGCCCTCTCAACTGATCCATATTTCAGTATAATCATTGGTGTCACAGTCAAAGGCTTGTATATCTCAGTATCATGTGTTCTTGTGTTAGTGAACAGATTATCTGGATATAACCTCTAGAAAGGACAACATCAGGCAATTTGGGATGGGATATCCAAATTTCTGGTTGTCCTTGACATGACCAGTGAAATGGATCAGGTGAGATAATTCAGGATCAGTTATTCAAAGACCATTCAGGCCTCTTAACTGATCCTGACAGTAATAACTTATCCTTTGAGTTCCCTTTTGACCATTTTACATTTCTGTCAGGTTTTTAAAATTTTCTCCTTTGTTTTCTATATTTTCCCCTGTTTTGTCGATGTTGTTGACTTTTGTTTTTCCACCCCATATTTGTGTTTCTTATCACTTTCTGGATATAAAATCCAGGAAAGGTAAAACTACAGAAACAGAAGCAAGTGGTTGCCTATGGGCATGGCAGAGGAAGTTGCGTGCAAATGGAGAGCTAATAACAATGACTCTGAGAAGAAAGTGTTATGAAATTGATTGTCATGATGACTGCACACTTCTTAATATGATTGCATGATTAAATTGTATAATACATGAAGCATATTCCAATAAAACTATTTTTAAAGAGCGAATTTATATCAAGAAAGCATCTCAGTTCAGCCTAGCTCAAGCCCAGGGTCCAGATGCTAGCCGAAGCCCTAGTTAGCGTCATGCAGAAGCAAAAAGATGAAGTGGAGAGCAGGTCACAGGTCAGTGGATCAGTCACATGGATCCTTGGTCGGTCAGTAGAAACATAGCAGGGTACCGACAGCTTTCCAGGTCTATGACCCACACAGGGCCACTCTTGGAGGTAGAGTCTCACTGAAAAAGAAGTTCTCATGGTCTTTTTACAAAAAGGGCACACTTCCCAGGGGCCATCACCAAGTTATCACCTGCTTGACAGGTTGGACTCAACCCTTATTCAACCCTTGACAGGTTCAACTTGACATAAAATCGAACGACCATCTAATTGCCACATGGAACATTGAAACTTATCTGCCACCAAGACAGACATTTGCTCCATATTACACAACAAGGTCATCTCTAATTCATGATGAAAATTTACACAGTCTCATTCTTCATCCAGTTCTCTTTTGCTAGACCCTTCTCAATGCCTACCTCCTCCTAAGTCCCAAATGGCGGAGACGAAAATGCAGTTTCATTTTAACCTAAAAATTCATGAGCTGTTTCTCATTCTACCCAATCACACATGTCTTGGCTTAATATAAAATAGAATATCTTTTTCTCTACTGCACTTTTCACCCATCAATACCCAAGTAAACTTAACACTCTGGGAAAATGTGTCAGATCTATCCTCTGCATACTTTGAGCGCCTGTGATTCAACTGAATAGAATGGACTGAAGCAAATCAGAACTGCTTATTGCTCCATGAGGACCACGAGCCAACAGGGCCATAAGGTGGGCTGGCCAGTGGACTCTCCAGAGTCACACCTGGGGAGTTTCCTTTGGCTTCTCTCTTTAATCAGAACTGCTTCGTGGGTTAGCAGATGGCTGGTGCAATATGGAGAAAACAGTCACAGGAGCTTGTTTCTGTTTTACTAAACTTCCTTGCTGTAGTCGGCAAACTTGAAGTGCAGGCCATCTGACGAGGCACCATGTATGGGGTTTTGAAAGAGGTATTCTCTCGTGCATTCTCTCCAGTCTGGAGTCATTGCCCCACCCCTGAGGATTCGTTGGACCCTTTCCTTGTAGCATCTGGAATGGTTGGCATATGGATGGCAGGAATCCAGGCATAGAACAGGAGTCCAAAAACAGCCCTGGTTGAAATGTGGGCACCTGCTCAGTTGTAAATGATGATTGCAATGGTGTCCTAAACACAGTTTAATCAGCTTCAACTACCATTGCACTTTTGTGCTTATTAAACTTAAGGTGTTAGTGTAATTTCTCCACACTTGCTTCAAACTACCACAAAATTATTGATTGGAAATTTTGTGCTGTCATGGGGAGTGGGGGTGCTGACAGGCATAGGTATATGTTTGTTCTGAAGGTGGGAGCAGGATATAAACATGCTTGATTATATTTTATTGGAAAATAAAACTCATTGCCATCCAGTCATTCCAAATCATAGTGACTCTCTACTGCGGAGTAGATCTGCGCCCTGGGCTTTCTGAGGTTGTAAATCTCAACAGAAGCAGAAAACCTCATCTCCCCCTCACTGAATAACTGGTGAGTTTGACCTACTGACCTTGTGGTTTTCAGCATATTCCATACTTGACCATGTTACCAGGGATCATCATTGTTTAAGACTATAACCCTATGCAATTTTGGCAGTTCCATTAAGATTTCAGGGTTTGGTTTTGGTCTTGTTGTTGCTGTTTTTGCTGTTTTTATTGTCAAATGAGAATATGGGACTGAATGCATGATTTTCAAACCACCTAAGCACAAGATCAGCAGTTGAAAACCACTAGCTGCTTCAAGAGACAAAGAGGATGCTTTCTATTCCCTTAAGGAGTTAAAGCCTCAGAAACCCCCAGAGGCAGGTCTAACCCGTCCTACAGGGTTGCCATGAATCGAAGTTGACTTGATGTACTGAGTTTGGTTTTGATTTTATATGTACCAACTACATATATGTACCAACTACAACCCCAGATGTTTCAAATGTTCTGTTTCCAATTATCATAACAATCCTAAAAGGGAATTACTATTTTCCTCATTTTGCTCATGGGTCAACGAAGACTCAGGTTACAGATTTTTCCAAGTCAAAGAGGGAGAAACAAAGGTGGCCACAAATTCAGAGATTGTATGTTTCCTTATGTATCATTCCACTGGACCAAATGGTGTCAAATGTCGTTATATTTTGCAATTTGGCTTTCTCTTTTCGCTCAACTCCACTAAACTGTCTTAATCCTACCGTGTTCTGTAGGAATCTGACTAGGCCTGCCCTCTGGGTAATGCATCATGTTAAATTTCTCCTCACTCAACAGCTGTTATCTCAGTCTCCAGTGCCAGCTAACTCTAATCTGAGTATATTTACATTTTGGAAACAAACCCATAGAGAATGACAACCTATTTCATTAGGGCAAGGTGTACTGTAATAGGGAGAAGGTCAAGGGGATGTGGATTACATAATCTTCCCTGTTCATTCCATATACGGAATTAGAAGACTCTGAGGGAGCTGCCAATGTCTTCTCGTCATATGTAATATCCCAGAACTTTTTGTTTTGAATGAATGTGACAGACACTGGGCTTTTGTCTCCTAGAAGGACAAGGGTCACTGACTAGCATACTTAGCTGCAGAAAAGGAAACAGAATTGCTACAGATCAGCTGTCTCTTGTCAACTCCTCCGTAGACCCGCACTTCCAAAGGTACTTTATTTAGCATGCTCCTTAACAGCAACTTTCAAGTCTGCAAGAGATGTTTTGGTTGTCTCATTTGTCTGTACTATAAAAATAACTTTACCTTTCATGTTGAAGGACATAGCCAGGAGATGTTCAAGACTTCTTGTGGTGTCTTGGTTTGCAGGTCCTAAAATCTGCCCATAAGGTTGTTTTCCTGGGTTTTCCTGGTTGAGGGAAGCTGTCAACTAGATCACAGAGCAAGCTATTTATTTTACTTTCTTCCTGTTTTGTTTTTATCTTCTAAAAATTTGAAGGTACTGTATTTTTATTGTGGAAAATTGGCAACCGAGGGAACAGAATAATTATATTAAAATGCAAATCTAGTGTGTCACTCTGCAGCTTAAAACAGTTTCTTGTTATCTGCTTACACTTAGAATATGATCGTATTCTTGCCTACAATGTTCTGTATATTTGTATGTTTCATTGCATGTATTCTGTACAACATTTACCCAATTGCACCATTTTCTAAACACTTTAACATTCTGTTAAAAAGCTAAGCTTAAGAAATCATCGTCACAATCTTATTGTTTTATATGGTTGTATAATAACATATTTAAACATTTCTCTAAAGTTGAACTGTTAAGTTGTATCCAGAACTTTTCTTTTATAAAGAGGACTGCAAGGAACATCTTTGTGTGTATGTATTGGGATTTTTTTTTTTTTTTTAGATTGGAAGACTGTGGCTATTAGGAGACAAGAGCAGGTCATTTAAATGAGGTAATGGATGAAAGCACTTAACTGTAGTTAAATGTACATTATCATAATGGATGTAGATTACTTTCACTTCAGATTCAATTCACTTCAGCACTGATTTCCAGGATAAATTGATTCTTCATGGTATTACAGAGATCTAACACTCTAACCAATCTAACCCCCAGTTCACAATTTTAAAATTATGAAATTCACAAATGTATGAATTCTTGACAAAGAGTTTGCTGTGGCAGCACTGTACTGCCACATGGTATGGTCCATGTCCAAATTCTTTGAAACTCTAAATGTGGTTTGTTTCTTTTCACTTCAGACCAGAGAGCTATCAATACCAGCCAATAGGAGTAACAGGGCTATCATTTGAGGCAAAGCCTGTGGGAAATGTGTTACCAAAATGAATTATCTTCTACTTCAATTGAAACCTTTGGGGAAGTCTTATTCTTGATCTTTTCTGTATTTACTAAGGTGGAGTCTTTGTGGGAGTTTGCTTACATTTGACAGGCCAGGATAAGATGAAAAGGGAAAGAAGACTAGTTGTTTTCTCATTTGAAACTTGTTTTTTAAAAGCCCTGTTCACTTGCAATTGGAATACCCAATTTAACCTTTATCATGCTTTGGAAATTGCTTTACCATATCATCTAGAGATAATGAAAAGGAAGAATGCTGTGTCTTTAAAATGGATAGGGATTATTCAAGAAAGGAAGGGACCTAAAACAAATTTTAGGAGAACATGGCTGGTTATTTATAAGCAGAAAAGAAACCATTGATTCCCTCCAAATATACAACAAATCTAGGGTTGAATTCTCAGCCCTATCTTTTAGATTCAAAATTCTACATCAGACGTCTCTGACTCAATTGCCTAATGGTGCCAACAGGTAGCATATAGTTGGCCAGGTGGGGACAGAGTGAACTGGGAAGGGATTTTCGAATCATGGTACAGGCTTTGTAAACATGTCTGCTAGCTAAATGTAGCTTGTTTGTTGTCTTCATTCATATTAGCATGCATAGTTACATATGTGTGTGCTTTCAATTTCTAAACAATTATAGTCTCAGAAGCTCACAAAGGATGTTATACCCTGTCCTAGAACATTCATGGTACTTTTAATATTCTTCACCAGCACTATGATTCAAAAGCGTCAACTTTCTCCAGTCTTCTGTATTCAATGTCCAACTTTCACATGCATATGAGACAATTGAAAATACGCCTTAGGTCCGGAGCACCTTAGTCCTGAAAGTAATCTCTAAAGAGGTCCTCTGTAGGAGATGTATCTTAGCAACATATCCTTTGATGATTTGCCTGCTGCTTCCATGAGTCTGTTAGTAGTTCCAGACAAAACAAAATTCATGATAATTTCAATCTTTTCTTCATTTATTATGTTATCTATTGGTCCAGTTGTGAGACTGTTGGCCATCTTTACATAGAATTGTAATATAAATTAAAGGCTGTAATTCTTGACCTTTATCATAAAATGTTTCAAGCACTTCTCACTCTCAACAAGCAGTGTTGTATCAACTGCAGATCTCAAGTTGTTAATAAATCTTCCTTCAGTTCTTTATATAACCCAGCATCTCTGATTATTTGCATGGTATACATGCTAGAAGATGTATGTTGAATAAAATTTTAACATATGTCTTTCCTCATTTTGATCTGAGCAATATATCCTTGTTCTAACACACATACAAATTTCATATGACCACCATGAAATTTCTGAAATTCCCATGCTTATCAAGGTTTCCCATAGTTTCATGATCTATACAGTTGAATGCATTGGCATAGTCAATAAAATAAAAGTAAATATCTTTATGGTATTTCCTAGTTTGAGTCAAGATCCATCTCACATCAGAAATTATCTCCATTGTTCATATCTCTTCAAAATCTGGCCTGGACCCCTGACAGTTTCCGGTCAGTGTATTGGTAACACCTGTGTTAAACTCTCTTTAGCAAAATTTTACTTGCATGTGAGATCAATGATATTGTTGTATATAGATTGAGCGTTTTGTGGGGCCACCTTTCTTCACAGTGGTAAAAAATATAAATACCTTCAGCCAGTTGACAAAGAAGCTGTCTTCCAAAGGACCTGGAGCAGGGTGTTCAGTACTTCATCAACTTGTTGGAACATTTCTATTGGTGTTCCATCAATATCTGAGCCTTTGTTTTTGACTAAAGTTTTCAGTAAAACTTGCGCTTCCTTCAACATCATTGGTTCTTGCTCATATGTTATCACCTAAAATGGTGAGATGTGGACATTTCTTTTTGATACAGTGACTCAGCATAGCCTATATATCTTCTCTTGATGCATACTGCATCATTCAATATTCTGCGCATAGAATATTTTAAGGGTGCAACGTGAGGTTTGTATTTTTTTTCTTGAGTGGTTTCAGTAGAAGATATGATGAGCATATTCTTCTTTTTCTTTTTTTTCTTTCTTTTTTTGTTTTTTTGTTTTTTTGGGCATCACTGCCCTCAGGTGGTGGGAGTAGGAAGCCCAGCCTTTGCTCTGTGAATCCTTTTCTTTTTAAAGAACAATGGGAAGCTATTAAATGGATGCATCTTAATGTCATGCATGTGGAATCCAATTGAATGGAATACAGTTGGAGAGTAGAAAATGCTGTTCTGAAATATTCTGTACCTATGCATGTCCATGTAAAAGTATAGTTGCTGCTATTATGTGCCATAAAGTTGGCTCCAACCTTCAGTGACCCTATGCACAGTAGCACAGAACACTACGAGATCCTGCACCATCCTCACAAATGTTCCTGTCTGTGGTCATTGATTCAGCCTCAGTGTGATTCTATCTTGTGAAGAGCCTTCTTTTTTTTTTTTTTTGCCATTCTTCAACTTTACCAAGCATGACATCCATCACCAAGGGCTAGTCTCTCTTGAGTATCTGTCAAAAACATGTAGGATGAAGTCTTGCCATCCATGCCTCTACAGAGCCCTTTGGCCTTACTTCTTCCAATACAGATTGATTTGTCCTTTTTGCAATCCATGGCATGTTCAGTATTCTTCACTAGCACCACAAACCAAATGCATTGATTCTTCTATGGTCTTCCTCTTCAATATTGAACTTTCACACGCAATGGAGAGTATCATTAACTATGTCAGGGACACTTTAGTCCTCCAGGTAACATCTTCAATACTCTAAAGAGGTCTTGTCCAGCAGTTTTACCTAATGCAATACATCTTCTAATCTCTTGAGTGCTGCTTGAAGTATAATTTATACTTACAAAACATATAAAACTCTTAATTGCCCATCTAAATTCCTGGACTGGATAATTAGCATTATAATTAAACCAAAAACTGAAGTAAACTCATTATCATCAAGTCGATTTGGACCCATGCCCTATATGTAGAGTAGATTTGCCCCTCTGGGTTTCTGTGACTTTAAATCTTTACAGGAGTAGACAGTTTCATTTTTGTCCTAAGAATCAGCTGAGCCACTCATTGTGTGTGTAGCACACCAAACCTTGTTGGTGGCCCCAACGTTTCTTGTCATCTCTTCTCTCAACACCATTGTACATGGTCATCCCAGACTTAGACCTTTGGCAAGGTAAACCCTTTGAGATTGTCAGGAAGCTGACACTGTAACTCTCAATGTAACCCTCAGTCAATACCTCAGCAGCCTTATCTGTGGTGGGTTAGCTATCAAAGGCATAGTCTACTTTACATCATACAATTTTCAGTAGCATTGAGCTTTATGTGCCCACAGTGCTGCTTAACCTGCTGACTAATTCATTCTGAATTGGCTTTGTTCTCTTTCTGCATCATGTTCCCAAATTTCCCTTTATGCTTCCTGTGGCCATCCTTCATATGAACGATATGAATTTGAATCTGTTTCATGGACTGCCTCAATGAGAATCCAATGTAGCAGCTTTTAAACATCCTCATGTACTCTGATATTGTTCCCATCAAGAAGGTCTTGGTCCCCACTCCTGGTATCTTGGTGAGTTTTGTCTGATTTGACATGGAGAATTTTGTAGAAGTGACACTCAGAAGTGAGAATCATAAAAGACCATGCAGTTTCTCCCTACTACTTGGGATACTTGCTTTTGGAACTCTGAAGTATGATTTAAACATTCCTACTATATAGAATAACCATGCTGGAATTTTCATATCCAGATGCCATATAGAGAGAAAGTGTGGCAATGTTTTTGCATTGAGACCTGTATAGCATGCCTCTTGCTGTCCATTTCTGCTCTCATGGGTGTGAAACAAGTGAGTGAAGATAATCTCAGGCCCCAATAAATAGAGTCACACTCTGCTATTTTAATTATCTCAGCTGAAACTCCAGTCATTAAAAAGCAGACTTAGTCTGTCTCTCTGTGGCCTCATTATATTCCTGCACCCCCAAATCCATGAACATGTTAAAGTGACTATTGTTTCATACCACAAACATTTTGCGTGATAATCAATATATCAACCGAATCTATTATGGGCCCAGACACTTACAAAGCCAGTTTTGGCGTGTCCTAAAGGATGACTATGAGTCAAAATTGACTCAATGGTAGTGAGTTTGAGTTTGAAAACTTTATTGAAAGAAGGAAGTATTATAAATATCTATGAGGTAGTTGAAGTGATATGTCTCTGTGGCAGTCAAGTACTTGATGTCAATTTCATCATTGGAAGTCTAGGGGTAGAGTCTAGCCTGTCAATATGGAAATAGCCAATGAGGCCTCTGTATGGGCATGGCTTTATCCTGAGAATTCTGGGAAGTCTCACGGTATTTTCCAATTGGAGAAAAGAGACTTGACAGAGTCTCCGAGAGGACGAACTACTGACAAGATGAGATGACAGCTCGATGACTGTTCGATTCTGATTCCTGGAGAATGGAGGAGCCAGAGGAGAAGCCATATGAGTTTGTCCTGATGGAGCCAACCCTCTGGGGCTGGAGAAACCATGTGGAGACTCCTGCCAGTGCTGAGATGTTCAGGATGCCGGGAGACCCCTGCAAATGCTGAAATGTTTCTACTGCCACCGGACACACAAGACTCTGCACCCACTGGCCTGTGATTTTCCTGGTGTTATCACACATGCTTCATAAGTCGGAAGGAGACTTTGTAGACTGGTGTCAGACATATGGGCTAATGTTGGACTTATGACTTTGGACTGGACTGGATTGGGATGCTTTCTCAAAGTTCCATTCCTCTTGTATATAAACCTTTCCTTTATATCCATATGTGTGTCTATGAATTTGTTTCTCTAGTCTACCCAGACTAACCCAGAGTCTCACTTCATTCAGGGAGAGAATGGAGCTTAATTATTATCCACCATGCAGAGATAATATACTTTACCTAAAATGTCCATATTCAGCAAAAATCTTCTTTTCCATGATAGGACCAGTCTCAATTGATATTATTTAAGGACAATGGATTTTGAGTAGTTACATGGACTGATTTAGGCTAATGAATTATAAGAGGAACTTTCAAGGAACCCATTGGTTAATACATTTCATTAATTTTTCTCTTTTAAAAGACTTTTTCTTGTGCCTTATCACTAGCAATCTACATTACATGCATTTGCTTCAAAATGTATGTGATCTGAAACAAACCCTACAGGAGAGATTCTGCCTACGTTAAGCTCAAGACTGCATGTGGTTTGAACACGAGGTGAAAGGGAGGGAGCACAGCCTCAGGTAATGGGAAATGATGTCTGTGTTAGATGTGTAGTCTGTCACATCCCATCACCTGGTGCTTGGTTAGGATCAGACATATGACAGCAGGTGGAAGTGTGCCTTTTGATCTCAAAATGGCAACAGACCCTCACGTTTGCAGTTTCATCTGACAAATTTGGCAGAAGAGAAGAGGTCTGGAACCAGAAGCATCTGCCACTGAATTTAGGAGAGCAGAAATAAATTCTTTTTATTAAGGCTATTTCCTTCTGTTGCTATCCAATGAGTTTTCTGTGGACTCATGCATGTTATCAATATCGGAAACCTGGAATCATCTTTAAATGACTCATTGGTGTTTCTGAGGTTACAGCCTAATATGTCCAGCTCGGTTCTGTTCCAGAGACGTTTACTCAGCTATATGTAAGGTGTGCATATGTCTATGCTGGGGACCAAGGAAAGGATCTGAGTAAGGTTCAATTCATACCCATGGGACTCATAGTTCATTCATTTCTCAGGTTGCAATCAATAACCACATGACATGCATTACTGTATGCCAGATAAATACAATTACTATAAAAATAAAATATAAAACAAAGTTCTCATGACCACTTGATATTGTGAAAATATTTTCAATACAAAAAAGTCAATGGAAAAATAAGTTTGTGCACAAGTGAACAAACCTCTTGTCAATCACAAAGAGTCTACAAAAGAGAATGATAATTTGAGAAAAATATTGCAATACATTTTAAAAACTTAGTTTCTAAGTGAGATAGTAGTTTTTTGTGCTAACCAGGCCAATAAACAGATGGAGGACTAATTGAAGGGCAGAGAGATAAATGGCTCAGTGAGCCTCACCTTTCTAGTTCTCGGGTCTTTTGCTTTCTGATGGTCAGACAAGGGTGAAACTGCCTTAGCTAGTTCCCTACTTGCAAGGATCACTTCCAGCAAGACATCCCCAAGGAGAAGTCACATGGACCTACTCCAATGCAGCCCTGGGCGTTGGAGCAGTCATGTGGGGACCCCTGCCAGCACTGAGATGCTTACACACTCACTGATTCAGCTTTCCTCCTGCAGTAGGCATCATTTTGTGTTTTGTGATAGGGAGGAGGCATTGGATTGGCATTGGACATATGGGCTAATGTTTGATTTGTGGGCTTGGGTACCACTGAGGTGAGATGTTTGCTTGATGAGCACTGACCCTTTATATAAAACTCTCTCTGATATGTGAGTTTCTGTGGATTTGTTTCTCTAATGTCCCCAGACTAACACTCTCAGTAATGCAATAGCAAAACAGCACAAAATAGAGAGTTTAAAGAGCAGAAATTTATCTTCTCACATTTTAGGGGCTATAAGTCTGAATTCAGTGTGCTGACTCTGCAGGAAGATCCTTTCTTTCATCTTATAGTAGGTGGTGGCAAAACTTTACCTTTTAGGGCTCTTTTTGAGACATCTATCTACTGTGTATGCATGTGTACATGTTCTGTTCTTATAAAATACCCCAGGAACAGGTTAAGTTTGGGACTCATTCTATTTGATTTGACCTCATTCACAAAACACTATAATCCACCTATTCCTAAGCAGGATGGCATTTTCAGGTGTAGCAGTCAAGACTTTCACTTATATTTTTGTTCACACAATTTAATTTATGATAACATTAATAGGGGAAAATAATTCATATTAGAAGTACAAATTGCTAATAAAAGTATGAGCAAAAATATATGAGCACATGATTACCTACCTGGTGATTGGAGCAGTACATGACACATAAGAGACAATGAAAAAGAGATAGCACATTTAACCTAGCAGATTTGCCAAATGAAGACCTGGGCCAAAGCATTTAAAGAGGCTACCTTATTCATGACTGGTAACGACTACATTTCTGTAGTACTTCTGAAACTAAATTGACAATGTGAGTCCAGACCTTCCAATAATGCAAAATTTGGGGTTCATTAATATCACATCTCAGAATCTGTCCTAAGCCTGAAAGATAATAACTCAAAGATTTATCATAATTAAAATCATCAAACTTGTATTTGATATAGAAGATATGCAAAATACTATGGAAATACCTTCACAAAGAAGAGTTTTTAATAATCTTAAATACATAGTATATGGTAATTGCTACAAGTTACCTTTCTTTTCAGATCACTTTATTAGGATATAATCCAGATATCATAACATTTAATAGTTCACTCATATCAATAAGTGTTGTAAAATCATGACCACAACCATTGTCAAAACATTTTCTTCCTTCTTGTGTTTCTTGATATCACATATTTAAGTTTTTAAGGACTATTTGATTACATGGAAAATGCTCTGCTTGAAATGTGAATGAGCAAAACAGGAATACAGGGTGCACTAATAGTCTATTGCCAGTTTTCTACATTTACTGCAATACTAGAAAACATTAAAAATTCACTTTGGAGCAACAAAACTTAAGGTGATTTTTATTTTTACTACTCTCAAGTATCTCTTTAATCTTTACAACAAGTATTACATTCGTTTTCTGTAATCATATAACAAATTATGACAAGTTTAGCAGCTTCAACAACATACATGTACTATTTCTCAGCACATTTCTGAGAAATAGGATTTCTGAAGTCCAGGAATGACTTAGCTGAATTTTCTGTTTGTAGTCTAACAAAACTGAAATCAGCAGTGCTGAATTCTTATATGGATTTTTGGGTTCCCTTCCATGTCCATTCAGGTTGTTGGCAGAATCCAATTCCTTGCAATTTTAGGGTAGAGGTCACTGTTTCCTTTCCAGGTATGAGCCAAAGCCACCCTAAACGCTTAGAGGTTCCCCACAGTTTATTGTCACATGACCTTCATTGGAGGTTCACAACTTATTTGTTGGCTTCCTTTCAAACACATCTTTTAACTTCCTCTTCTGTGATTAGCCAAACCAGTCCAAACTCCGGGACTTGGAGTCAATTCAGATCCTGCATACAAATCTGGAAGGACACTGTTCCAAAGGATTCTGCAAGCCTTCCATCTTTATGGAAAAAGTCATCTTCCTATTCCCTGCCATCCTGCCCCTTTGAAGTAGCTAGTGAGTTTGAACCTCTGACTTTTCCATTAGTAGTCCAATGCTTATTCTACAATACCACCAGATCTCATTTGTAGAATATTCTATTTTTAAAATTCTCACTTGACTAAATCGATGCTTTGAATTGCAGTGCTAGAAGAGATTATTTCAAGTATAATGGGCTGCTAAAAGAACAAGCCGTTAGGTCCTGGAGGAAGTCTGGCAAGACTGGTCCTTAGAGGCAAGGATTGCAAGACTTCATCTTGCATACTTTGGACACGTATCATAAGGGACCAGTTCCTGGAAAGGAACATGCTCCATTTGGTGGAGGGGCAGTGAAAAAGAGGAATGCCCTCCTACAGATGAATTAACACAGTGGCTGCACCGATGGGCACAGGAACCTTTATGAAGATGGTGCAGGACTTTGCAGTGTTTTGTTCTATGGTGCTTAGGGTCATTGAGCTTTGGAACCAAGTCAATGGCAACAACCCACAGCAAAACATTTGATTAGGTCATATCCACCTGATAATCTCTCT
The DNA here is from genome assembly GCA_004026705.1 of Nesogale talazaci. NCBI lineage: Eukaryota > Metazoa > Chordata > Mammalia > Afrosoricida > Tenrecidae > Nesogale > Nesogale talazaci. The sequence continues at coordinate 2,346 of PVJH01023114.1, read as the reverse complement.
GAGTTTAAGGCAAACTGCTTTGTATTTAGGAACTTAATTACATTTGCAAAATCTTTTCATAAAAAAATCTTTAGATGAGTGTTTGAATAACTGGAAGCTTGTTTATCCAGAGTCAGGAATCTTGGTGATACAGCTTAGAATTCTACTGACCACAAACACATGCTACTAGGCCAGGATTCAAAGACAGCCTCTTTAGTGTTTCATCCTACCTCTTCCGACTGGTTATGTCTTTGTGCAAGTGAACTAATTACATTGAGTATTTGCTATCTCATCTATAAAATGGGAATAAGAAGAATAATAAAAGAATTATTATAAACCAGGTTGTAAAATTTAAAAGAAAAAATATTTTATTTCATTATTTAGCTTGAAGATACGTTTGCAGTGTCAGTGATCATAGATTTATTAGCAAAGCAAAAGCCCACAAAAATTAATTGGGCAGAAAATAGTGCAACAGATCTTATTAAAGAGCTTCAGATTTATCATTATTTTTCTCTTTTCCAGTCAACAACAAGTTATACCTTAACTCTATGCAGGCCTGGCCTGCAGCAAAGTAGGTAAGTAGATGGAATCCCCTATGGCATTCATCCTTTTACCTTTCCTTGGTGTTCTGTTTCCCTCATCAGTAAAGATAATTCTTGTGTGCTCTCCCATAGCTAGGAAAACCTTTTATAAAATGCACAAATTATCAGAAAGAGAAAGCATTCACAGCTGTTAGCCATGGCCAGTGCTATTTTGAAAGTTATCCAGTGGGGCATTAGCAGAAAGGTAGACAATGAGGAACAATTTGCTATAGGATTCTAAAGAAAAAAATAAAAGAGGATTCACTGCCTAGTGGCCTCAGCTTCTGTTAAGAGTGGTGAGAAAATTGGAGAATTGAATGACGGTGATGGGTGAACAACACAACAAACATCATTAATGTCACTGAAGTGTGTTGTGGTTGCTGGTGCTGTTGAGTCAACTCTGACTCTTAACAAAACCGTGTATAATAGACAGAAACATTGCCAGGTGCTGTGCCATGCTCAGGTTGTCCATTGTGCTCACTGTTGCACCCACTTTTTAGAGGGACTTCTTCTTTTTGACTTCCTTTCTACTTTATCAAGTGTGGCATTTTCTTTCAGGAACTAGTCATGCTCTGAATCATATTTACTTAATGGCAGGGAGTTTCGTTTGGTTTTTATTCTCTCCTGAGAACATGTCCAAAGTACATGAAGTGAAGTCTCACCAGCCTTCCTCCAAAGGGGCGTTCTGGTTGTACTTCTTTTTTTTTTAATTTTATTGGGGGCTCTTACAACTACTACAACATTAAGTACATCATTTGTATCAAGCACATTTGCACACATATTTCCATATACATTTCCCAATAGTTTCCACTTGAGCCCTTGATACAAGCTCCTCTTTAAAAAAACAAAAAACAAACAAACAAAAAAAACCTCTCCTTTCCCCTCCCCCCACTTTTTAAAAAAAAATTAATCATTTTATTGGGGGGCCCCTACAACTCCCATCACAATCCCTAACAACATCAGTTGTATTCAGGCCACTTTTACACACCCATTGTCATCATCACTCTCAAAACATTCTCCCTCCCTCCAGACCCCCATTATCAGCTCCCTATATTACCCTTCCTCTCCCCCTTCCGCTTGAACCCTTAGTCATTTACAAATTATTTTTTCATCCTGTACACTGTACAATGTGTTCCAACACTCACTTCCCTGTTTTCTGTGCCCCAGAGAGGAGGCTACGTGTAGATCCCTGAAGTTGGCTCTCCCTCTCCATTCCTCCATCCCTCCACCCTCCTGGTCTTACCACTCCCATCACTAGTCTTGATAGATCATCTATCCTAAGTTTCCCATGTTTCCAACTTCACTGTACATCTCCTGATCTAGCTGGATTTATGTGGTAGAATTGGGGTCATGATAGTGGGTGGGAGGCAGCATGGGAACTAGAGGAAGGTTGCATATTTCATAGCTCCTACCCTGTATCTTAACTGACTCATCTCCTTGTAACCCCTCTGCAAAAAGATGTCACCTCACCTATTGATGGGCTTTGGGTCCCCAACCTGTACTCCCCCTCATTAATAATAATATAATTTTAGCTCATTGATGCCTGACACCAGATCCCTTCACCACCTCATGATCACACAGGCTGGTGTGCTTCTTCCGTGTGGGCTTTATTGCTTCTGAGCTGAATGGCCGCTTGTTTATTCAAGCCTTTAAGTCCCCAGATGCTATATCTTTTGGTAGCCGGGCACCATCAGCTTTCTTCACCACATTTGCTTATGCACACATTTGTCCTCAGGGATCATATCAGGAAAGTGAGCATGCAAAGTTGTGCTTTTGAGTTCTTGAA
>PVJH01023113.1:0-35423 GCA_004026705.1 Nesogale talazaci | reverse complement strand
TAGAATGATAACTTTACTTAAAAAATCAATATATATTATGCTATAAAGTTCATGTGAATAATTCTAGAAATAAAAAAATAATGGGATGGCTATCACACAAGTCTCATCTTTTAGATTGTACTTATATGCTAAACATCATCTGTTTTAATTCTCTAATGATCCTATAAGATTGATACTGTTGTTATCCTAGTACTATAAGAAATAATCTGAGAGCTAGGAAAGTTAAAATAATGCTTGAAGGAGGAAAAATGAGGATTTTGATTCTAAGTTTTTTGTAGTCCAATTTTAATTACTTATCTTTATATCAATTCTTACTTGAGCTATTCAGATGACTTTTCTACATTTATTTTAAATCATTTTTACCTTCTTTCTTTAATAATGGATTTTATGTTGGTTTGCATCTTAATATTTTATTAAAGATTTGTCCCACTGATCTAAAAGGGAACATAAAGAGGATATTTTCTTAAATCATTAAGTTCCCCCCAGTTGTTTATATTTTTATTTGAATTGTTGCTTCTTTATAAATATAATTTAAGCAAGCGATTGTATAACACATTTTACTTCATCTTTGAGCACCCATGTTAGGCTGCTCTCCAATATCCTCTTTTAAAAAAAAATCCAACATTTATAACTGCATCTATTTTTTGTGAAATGCCATTTTAAAGACATATCCACTTTTCTAAAAATCACATTTTTATTTGTGCAATTAACCTTCATATATCAGTTTATTCTCATTTCCCAAAATTTCTTTAAGTCCAATTATATGATGTGTGTGTGTGTGTGTGTGTGTTTAGAGTTAATAAGCTTAGATACTAGGGGGTGGGAGGAGTGAAAAGAGTATGCCTCAGATAATTAATAAAAATCAATTAGTTTGTTAATGAGTACTCTGCCAGTACCCAGGGTGGTGGAGACCAGCTGGGGGGGAGGAAATCAGGATCCCTGAATAGGACATTGTGAATGTCTGAGTCCTGCTGAGAATTCAGAAGGAAATAGCTATGAGAAGCACTCCTTGGGTTAAAACTGGCTAAATTTCCTTTTGAGATTGCAATTCCTCTAGATAATAAATCTAGTAAAAAAGTGATTCACCTTTAGTGTATGCCATAAAGCATTTTCTGAGGCCTGCAGTACATTGCTCACTGCCCTGTATTAAAAACAAACCCATGGTTGTAAATGTCAATGACTAAGGATATTAGTGTGCTTGCATCTTTCTTATGCTAGTAGAGAAGCTGGAAGCACCCATTACCTCTCCTATGACTTTTTACTTGTATTTATATAAATGGCAAAAGTCAAACATGAGCTGACAGGGAAATACAAAATCTGTCTTCCAATGATCTTTGTGTAAAAAAGCAGAAAATTCCAAGGATGGCAACTGACCTTTAATAGAATTTTTTTCTTAAAACCTGTTCTTCCCATGGCTAATTATAATCTGTATAGATTATTCCTTTCTATCATATGTGTTTATGAGTTATTTCTGTAGTGACAAGAGATACTTTGTACAAAAATGAAGTAAATAAGGTGGCTTATTCTGAGGGGAATATATTAGGTATTTTTCTTTCATATTACTTCATAGAGAATTGTTAAAGAAAATAAAAGAATTTCAGTGAACTTGTCATTCCCTGTGAATGTGTGCACTATACAGCTGTATAGCCATCTATAAATAGTTCCACAAATCTTGTGTAATTGTCATGCACTCCAAAAAGACTATCAAAAGGTCTCCTTTCAGGTCCAAGAATAGAGTTTTAAGGTGTTTGGAGCATTTATTATGCTACATAATGAATGTTGAGTTAATAGTATGGAATAAAATATATTAAAATTCCATTAAACTGTTTACCTAATAATTCTCATGGAATATAAATTAGACCCCTAGGGGTAAAATACATTGATTGGGCTCATTCAACTAGGTAGTCATCATAGATAACAAGTTTCTCTAATTACCTGCAAAGATTTTGCAAAACGAAATAGGGAGAGCTAGCTCACATGTTGGTAGAACATAAAATAGACTGAATATTGACAAAAGTTCTTCTTCTAGAAATTTTAGAATATTCTAAATCAAATTAATAAACTCAGGGTTGTGTGGCAGGTTGTTCTTTCTGTTCCAACCACAAGGTCAGGCATTCTAATCCACCTGCTGCTTCTATGGAGAGAGATTGGGCTGTCTGCTTCTGTAAAGATTTTTTGGGGGGCATCACTGCCCTCTGGTGGTGGGAGTAGGTGGCCCAGCCTTGCTGCTGGATTTGAACCTCCAACCCAGTGGGCCGCAGTCCCGCGCACAACCACTACGCCACCAGGGCTCAGCCCATTCTGTAAAGATTTACAACCTGAGACATCCTGCAGAGCCTTTGTCCTCTGCCTGAAACAGTTGCTACAAGTCCGAATTGACTTCATGGCAGTGGGTTTATTTTTTCTCATTTAAATAACTTATTTTTCCCAAAGTATATGCTGCTGCTCATCATTTGTGATGCTATAATGTTATGTCAAAACATAACTTGTGGTTACGCATTGCATCTGTACAATGAGCAGAATCTATGTTCATTTAAGAAAACCACATTACGGTTTCCTTTTTAGCACACTCTTAGTAAGAAGATTTTCCCCTGTTTTCTGTAGTACATTTTTAATTTCCTGTGTGGCATCAGTAATGGTCTCAGTTCCATGACCTTACATTTCTTTTAATACATGAGACTTTTCAATGTTCTGGCTTCTGGGTATATATAAAATATAATTATGCTTTCCTTAAAAATATATTGGGAAATGAATTGTTTTAGGAGTATAAAGATAATCAGACACAAAGAGTTTTTGAGAAGGGAATAAGGGAATTTTTAGAACATATTAAATCGTCATATTGTCATATTCCATAAACCGTTGCCATTCTACAGAAAAATTAATAGCATTACTTATACACAGTAAGTAGTCAGGAAACCCTTTCCTCCCAACCCCAGAAGAGGCATTATTTTCAGAGCACATCTTAGTTCTAGAAAGCCAGGTGAACTCACAGATGCAAATAAGTCCAGTCTGTGGAGTGGAGAGGCTCCCTATGGAAGATTATTTTGAGGTTTGGGGAAAAAATGATAGCCAATACTCAAATATATTATATTAAAATGAAATATTTTACATACAGTCATAATTTTTATTTTCTAGAATTTTTGTTTACATAAATTTTTTACAGGTATTGTTATTATATACTTTCTCTTCTAAGATGAATGAATAAAACCAAAACTAAAAATCCCAGAAAGGGAACATTGCCATCAAATTGATTTTGACTGCTTTTAATCTGATAAAATAGACTAACGTTTTCCCCAGGGTTTCCGTGACAGTAAAGGTTTAAAGAAACACTCAGACTCCTCTCTCTCTAGTGGGTGGTGTGGCCTGCGTTTGAACTGCTCACTTTAGTTAGCAGAATTGACAACCCTGTATACCACCAAGGAAAGGATTGAGACCCTAAAATATGCATTATGTTTACTGGACAGTGTGGGTTAAACCAAAGCAATGATAGCACCTTATGATTAGTGCAGAAGTCTAAATGTCAGCTGTATCATTGAACACACAACATGTAAGTCAGTCCTTTGAAAGACTGAAAATTGACTGTGCTGCTATCACAATAGCAATTCTATATCAAGTATTTAACTATTAATTGAAATACATAATATTATGGAAGCCTGAGTTTTTACCAGGGCATATTATATTTTGAAGACTCAAGGAAAACAAAGCAAGTTCTTGCTTCAAAGAATCATATTCTAGATGAAGAGACTACAGTATATAGGTAAATAAATAAAAATATAATTTTTGGTAAAGCTTTGAAATTATGGTGAAAGAAGTATAAATTTATACTTGAAAGTAAGCCTCATAAAGGAGTTTTTGGGAGTTGATATAATAATATGAATATTTTAAAAGAGAAGAAAATACATCTTTACTGAAGCAAACAGTATAATGTAAGGGTGTATTAAATTGCTTTTCTTTGGTTCTACAGTGCATGCTTTCTCATCAGGGACCACAGTTGGATAAATAAAACCACCAGGAATATCTCCATACACACTGTAACTCACTGCAAGTCCGTCTTTTTGGACACATAGTGACCCCTAGAGGACCGAGGAGAACTGCCACTTGTGAATTCCCAAGGCTGTAAATCTTTACAGAAGTTGGAGTGCATTAACTGCAGAACTTTCAGTTTGCAGCTCAAGAGTATGGGTTAGGCCAATAGGAGTTTTTGTGGATATATAGGAACTTAGAAATGATCACTCATAAATAATTAGTCTTGGCTCTTGGTTTTAAAATAATATCAATGTTTATGTGAATAATTTGACGTTCAATTTACTTTCTATTATCCAAGGTAAACTAATAGAATACATGTTACATGGCAGGTATTCTGATACCATGATGACATAAGAAACTCACTTGCTCACTGCCTCGAATCAATTTTGACCCATGGAGACCAGCTAGGACAGGATACCCTTACATTATACTGTTTGCTTCAATTTTGACCCATAGAGACCAGATAGGACAGAACTGCTCCTATGGGTTTCTGAGACTTTAACTATTTATGCAACTTTAACTATTTAGTAAGAATAAGATATTATAACAGAAAATGTTGCTATAATAGCTTTAAGAGAAGACCATCTAATTTTTTTTCACAGAAATGAGCAGTCTGCAAGGTTCTGATGGATTTAGCAAAATGTAGAGTCAGATTTTCAAAATTCAGTATTTTCAGATATTTTAATATTACAAAATTTGAAATTAAAATATTAAAAGCATAAGATTTTAAGAAATGTGATAATATTGCTTAATAATTTCTGCATTCTGTTGAGTCAATTTTCTTTGGAATAAGCAAAACTTCTTCCGGGTTGGTTAGCCAGGCAAACTGTCTTCCACATTTCCTGGCACAGGCTCGAGAGTGCTTCCAGGGCTTTCAGAACCATGTTGAAACATTTCAATTCATTTTCCATCTGTACCTAAGACCTTGTTTTATTTTGAGAATGCCTTCAGTGAAGCTCAGACTATTTCTTCAGTACAATTGGTTCTTAGTTATATGCTACCTTTTGAAATGCTTGGACATCATCCAATTATTTTTGATTTAGTGACTATATTTCTTCCATCTCATTCTGACCTTTTCTGCATCTTCAAAATTTTGTTCACACCCAAACTTACTGCCACCGAGTTGATCTGAACCCATAGCAGCACGTTAGTGTGTTTCTGAGTATTGGTCTTTACAGGAGCAAAAAGCTTCAACTTTCTTCCATGGAGTGGCTTACGGTTTTGAACCACAACCTTGTGCTAACGTGACAGCACCACACACCATCAGGGTACATGTGAGGCTTCAACTGTTTTTCAAGTCTTTCCTCTTGAGAACTGCTTAGTGTGTTCTTGTTATGCTTTCTAGCTCCAGGTCTTAGCAATTTTCATTGTCATTCTTGCACTGAATGGCTGCAGAGAATGCCATAGGTGACATGCTTCCATGATTCATCCTTCATTACTATTCAGGCCAAACCAAAGTTCCTGGAAGCAGCTGTCAAAATTTGAAAGGATGCGTTGTTTTGGGCACATATGTTGCAAAAGACCCCTTCCGATGTTTTTTAAAAGCAAATATCAGATTGAGAACCAGAGTGCTCTGTGAAATCTCCATTTTACTCCATGTCTATGCTGAATTTGATGATTCAATGTAAGGCAAAGTAGAACTCACGAATAATACGCATGGTTAAAGGGAGTTACTAGGGAAGTTAGTAACCACAAGTCAGGATGAACACACAGGTCAAAAGCAGTCATTTGTGCACAACAATACCTTTCCATGAGCAGAAACACCAAAGTGGATAAGAGAAGAGATGGTGAAACCTTGCTCTTGAATAGACAGGAGCTGAAGAAAATGGAAGAAATGAGAAAGAAAGAGTTTAACAGAACACATCAAAGGGCATCTTGACAAGACAGAATAGAGAATTAAGATGTAGTCAATTAATATGCTCCTCACCCTCACCTAGCCCTAAGGCTTATGTGGTGGATTCTAATCCTATGCTCTGTACTTATGTCAAGAATTCTCTCTTGTTTGTTCCTGAAAACAGTCAAGAGATCAAATGCCACCTTACATTACATTGGTTCCATGTGCCACGTGTTGGTGATACATGGAATTGCTAAGAGTGGCATGAGCAGCTTGAAGCCACAGCCACTCTGTAGGAGAAAGACAAGGTATTCTGCTTCTAGAAACATCTCAGAAACCTACAGGTGTGGATCTTCGCTTTGCACTGAGGTTTGGAATGGTTTGGATGGTTTACACTGAGGTTTCCATGGTTTGGAATGGACTTGATGGCCACTGATCATAACAAAATGCACATCCCTGCAGTTATCCTATTACCAGGAACTCCCTTCGCTATCATCACTCATTTTGTAAATTAAATTCGGTCCCTTCTATGCAGTCTTCCCAGGTCTCCTGCACCCTGATCTTGACAGGGCTGCCTAATTCCTGCTGTCCATTGGTTCTGATTGAGATTGCACACATTTTCCAGATCATCTAGTACTATTCATTTCACCAGGCGAGATGTCGTTGTTTGCTGCCTGCATCATGTGGTAGAAAGACACTGCCACAAAACACTGCCAATTGCACGCCATCACTGGAATTGCTAGGTTCACGCCTTTTGTGAAGCCAATCTCTCAATCCTTTTTCAATGGTCATTTATTTGGCCACTCTGATGTCCTTCACAGTATTAAATGTTAACAAACCTTATTCAATTTGTAAAGGGCTGACTCAAATTTGGTTGTGAGTCAATACACTCATAAACATAAAACATAAACCAAAATTCTGGAAGACATGGTTCTCATTTATTTATTCACAAATTGCTCCTGACTTATGCTCAAACCACATAATGTAAGTTTGACATGGGCAAATAATGTTTACTGAAAAATATGTTAAAATACAATTAGCCATACCAAAAACAGTCCATGATGCTTCTGTGAATAAGTAATGGAAATTTTAGCACAATAGATGAGCACATTTTTTTGTTTTATTGGGATTTGGGCAAAAGGTTACCAGTAGTCTGGTTTCCCATTCAACAAGTCATTCAAGCTTTGTTTAGAGACCTTGATGGCAATTTCCACAAGGTAATGTAACAGCACTGTTCACTCTCCCCACACGCTTCCCATTTTCATTGGTCTTTCTTTCCTACTCCTTCCTGGGTTCTGACGTGTTCTTCTGGGCCAATGTCACCCTGGTGATTTTGTATGGTCGGTTGGGATAAAATGTTTTTATTCACCTTATAGGTTTTTCTATGGTTTTTCTGTGGCTGAATGCTGAGCACCTCGCGTGAGTTTAACTCCAGCCTTGAAGGATAACTGAGAACCCTTGAGAGTTTCACCCATCTCCCTTAAACCATGAAACAGGGCCTGTGTTCTGTTTTTTAGTTTGGTTCCACATTGTTCTCCCACTGCATCCTGGGAGTCTGCGATAGTGGACAAGAGCCATGTAATGAGCCTTTTGTCAATATTGATGCTGCCTCTTCTTCTAGTCCAGCTTCTCATATCACCTGCTCAGCACATCGATTGAATCTGTATGGGGAGAGAAAAAAGGCAGCCCTATAACTTCATTTTAAACCATGCGGCATTCCCTTGTTCTATTCACAGGCATAGCCACCTCTAGATCCATAATAGAAGATACATGGGAATTATACCTTCAAAAAATTCAGAGTTATTCAATTTAAAATCCCAATAAAGCCACAAAAAGATTTTGAGTACTAAATGATATTGTTGTGTGGCTGTGGTAAAGCAAATGTGTTCTGTGCTCTTGATCATGCTTCAGGTCCTCGACAGAAGTGGCTTCAAATTTGAGCTCTTATTTTTGTTATCTATTTTGTCTTACTCCTTTTATTCTTACTATTTTATTTAGGATAACCCCCAAGGGATTATACAATTCTCTGTATTTATGAGGAGTAAATGAAGTAAAATATTGTATTTTAAAACTTCATTCATCAAATATATATTGTCTTTATTTTGAAAGAGGGATTATGATTAAATATGATCACAAGATGTGGCAGTCATGTGCTTATGTTAATTTTATGATTGAAATGTAGAGGTGGAGTCTAGCCTGTTAATCTGGAGCTAGCCATTGAGTAGCCGATGAGGCCTCTGTGTGGGCATGGCTTTCACCTGAGACTCCTGGGAAATCTCACGATATTTCCCTCATGAAGATGAGAAGCTATCGTCCCTAGTTGTTGGGAATTAGTTTCAGCGATGATTACCCACAGGCAACACAGAATGGCGGCATCTGGGAGGCTGGAGTAGCCGGTGGAGAGACCACACGGCTTTGCCCTGATGGAGCCGGACCTCTGAGGCTGGTGCAGCCACATGGAAGCCTCTTCCAGCGATGAGTTGCTTCTGCCACCACGGGATGCTGTTGATGGACCCTGAGGCCTGGAAGTGATGAGCCATGGGGAGACCCCTGTTGGTGCTGGGACTCTGTACACACTGACCTGTGACTTTGTGAGCCAGAAGGAGATTTTATGGACTGATTTCAGGCATATGGGTTAATATCTGACTTGTGACTTTGAGCTGGACTGGGTTGGGATGTTTTCTCAATGTCCTGTTCCTTTTGAATATAAACCCATTCCTTATACCTATAGGCGTTTCTCTGAAATTTGTTCCTCTAGTCTACCTGGACTAACACACAAGGCATACTATTTTTATTACCGACAATATGAGTAACTTTTTGTTAATTTGGAGACATATACCCTTGGTACTTGGGAAAACACAGATGCACTTCTTCTGGGTGGCCTATCTTATGCTGTGTAGCTCCTAAATTGATTAGGATTAATGAAATGAGAGTCTTCATAGACTTTTTCCTTAGTGTCTAAGAGACAACAGAAGCCCACGAACCCTGTCCCCCACAGCTAGAGCACAAAGGGCAGCAGGCTTTGCTGAAATTGATTATGAATGTCCCCAGTCACTGGCAAAGCTGAAGTATAGCCTGGCCATATCCAGGAGAAGATAGAGCACGGATTAAAATGCAAGCAGGACACGGTGAAGGCAAAGTGAAAGATTTTGCTATTAGGCCAGTTCTTTGATCATAAAGATTCAAACATATCTATCACCCCACATCTGTGAGAGTGTATTAAAAGGTTAATGAAGTTTTGTACCTTCTTGGACTTATAACTAAATTGTCAGGTCAGCAAATATGAAGAGTTTTTGTCCTGTAGAATATCCCAGGATATTCTCTAGGGAAAATAAAATGAGATACCTTAACAATTTATTTCAGAACATTCAGTATCTTAAAACTGTTCTACACAATTTTGAAGTCATTTCAAAGGAACTATGAAGAGCTAATCCTGTTTAAGAAGAAATCGGGAAGGCTCAAGAAAATCTCTTCTGTGAGAAATTAGAACAATATAGTATGAAGATTTATAGACAAGTTATAAACCTTTGAATCAAATATTCACCCACTAACAATTTCAGGGAGGCAACTGCTTCACATTAGTCTGTAGCCCAAGCTGCACATCACAAGATTGTGAGTACAATAGTGGTACTGCTATGGGTTAAATGAGCATAGCTTGAAGTATTATTTTTTTAAAAAATTGAAAGGTTGTGGCAGTAATAAAAAGGTTGAATGGTAATGTCTCTAATTGAACAGTAAGGCCTCTTTCCTATTAAGTCACTCTTTCATCTGTCTTTTTAATTATTTCATTATCATTTTGTACTGCAGTTCACAATGAAATGACCATTTGTGTTTAAGTGAAAGCTAATTATTAGGACTGAATTATTGTGCAGTTTATTGATCCCTATGGTGGATTAAGGGCTTTAAGTTCGTCTAGACAGAATAGTTAGCAAAATGACAAAAGGAAACATATAAGACCCTTGGGAAGAATCCCTATGCTCCATAAGCAATTAATGCCTGCCAGGTAATGGAATTTAAGTTTATACTAAATCCAGCAGAGCTTTGACATTTCAACTACCTTATAAACACATTAGTCTAATGAATTAAGATTTATGTATTGTGTTTAGACACAAGTAGGAAGAGTAGTAAGTGCTTGATATTTTATGCACCTATTGATTGAATGAAAAATAGACATTTTTTTTTCTCTGAATAAGATGACAAATTAAATGTGTTCCTTGTGTTTGTTTCTACTCATTTGGTCTTCTGTTGATGGATGCATATTAACAATTTCCATTTTCAAAAGAACCCTGTTCTTTATGAATGTGAAAAGTATGCACTGATAAACTCTGGAAGAGGTGTGATGAGGTGTGTGTGTGTGTGTATGTGTGTGTGTGTGATATAAACTGCCGAGTAAGAAGATAAATACCCATTCATCTCAATCCAATACTGGGTAAATTTAAAAGCAATCTGCCATTATGGTGACGAACAGACTTCAGTCTGATTGCACAGCCTACTGCTCTTATGCAGTAATTTATAAGAGCATGCTCTTGGGTGAACTTGGAAGAGCACTAACTCAATTATTGGGTTTCAAGGCTTTTTCTATAAAATGATCTCTGCTTGAAATTTTATTGCCAACATGGGGGAGAGGGCTGGAGTTTGATGTTTGCAGAAGTTCCTGAAGCTCTTTTCTCACTTCCATGACATTGAATGAACTGACTCACCGCACAGTCGACCCTGTGTACAGAAAGAAGTCACTCCAGTGGATTTCGACCCTGTGTACAGAAAGAAGTCACTCCAGTGGATTTCCAAGACTATCCATGTTTAGGGGTGTAGAAAATCTCATTTTGTGGATTTTCTTGTGCGTTTTGAACTACTGACCTTTGACTATGTGGTCCAATTGGTAATCCACTACATCCTGATGGTTCTCATTTATTGTGAAGGTGGGGTTACTTAATATAAAGTTTCAGCCCCTCTTTTCAGTCTTCATTTTCAGTTTCCTTACAATATTTACTCTAAGTGTGCTAGGCATGATTCTAAATTTAAGAATTAAATATGACACATTGACTTATGTATATATAGTTGAAACCTGGTGCTTTTTATTTGTCTGCAATACTTTGAATTTGATGTTACTTTTTACTTATGAAATTTTTTGGCATATATGTTTGAGACAGCCTTCTGAATGTCTTAAAAAATAAAGTGTCAAATTCTACTCCATAGAGAGTTACCTAGACCAGACAGTAAGAGGCACACTTTAAATGCTAAAGTATGTTTATACAAAATATATTGGAAGTGATCATTGCATACATTTGAATTAAATTGAAGGCACTCATATGCACAGGATATAATCTATTTAGCAAATTGCAAAAATGTTTGCTTCCATGATGTTTATGCATAATTTTATTGCTTGCATTTGACAGAGGCAAAGTTGCTAGTTTAATAAGCTAGCATAAGTTTTTATAGCAATGGTTATGGATTTTTATGGTATTTAAACTAGATTAATCAGTGAAGTATGATAAAGTTGAAGGATTAAACAGACTGCATACACTTAAATATAAAATACTAATGGGGAAATCTCGCACGAGGCAATATTTGTTATTATGAAAATATAATAAAAGGATAATTGGTGAGGTTCCCATTCTGGGAAAAAAGGGTTTGCTGAACTTCAGAAATCAAATTAACGCCTAGGGAAATAGGACACCCTTATTATATGTAGACAGGGTTCCACCTACGTGATAGTAGTTTCATTTAAAAAAATCTAAACTAAACTTGTCTTACATTGCACCACTAATTGGTTTTATTCAAAATTTTCTCCTAGAGAAAAGCATTTGCAACACACCCTCTAACACTGTATTTGCAAAACTGCATATATGCCCAGAGAGGTGCATATTCCAATGTTCATGATCATAGATTTGCCTGATTGGATAGCTGTATTGTCTTTCCTTCTACAAGACAAGCTTCAGTTTATAATCTTCATTCTTATAAGAATGAGAAAACTATATATAAAAATTCCTGATGTTTATGAATACCTCAACTATTTTAGAAATGATTAGGAGTGATTTACTATTTAAAGCCACTCAATAAAAACAAAACAATCTCGACTGAGCCCCGGTGGCGTACTGGTTGTGCGCGGGACTGCAGCCCACTGGGATGGAGGTTCAATTCCCACTCATAGGAGCAAAGGCTGGGCCTCCTACTCCCACCACCAGGGCAGTGATGCCTAAAAAAATAAAAATAATAATAATAAAACAAAACAAAACAATCTCACAATCCTCAAGATATTTCAATTCATAGCTACCCTACAAGACAGGGTAGAAATGTTCCTATGGGTTTTTGAGACACTCAGCTTGAAGTAGAACACCTCCTCTGGATCCCACAGACTGATTTCAAACTGCTGACTGTGCTTAACAATGCAGCAAGTAACTATTCTGCAACCAAGGGTCCTTTTCCAAGTCCAGACTATTTGCCACATCAATGAATGATATAGAATAGTATTCAATATCATATCAAGTTAATAAATACATTACTCAGAGGACCCTAGTGGTAATAGATATGTATGATTCAAAGCCAAATAGGCCATGCTTCCTGTATTCAGCAGGCAATAAGTAGCCTTCACTAGAAAATTGCTCCAGAATTTAGCGACTTGAAATTGGTAATCTTCCTATCTGAATATGCTTAGAAAACCATCATTATTGGTCCATCTCTTAGCTTTGTGGAGTACATTAAATGTGTTACCATATAGTTAATTATGACTCCAAGCAATGCTATATAGGGTTTTTGAAGCTTTGTAAATTTTTATAGGTGCAGTTACCTATATCCTGTGGAGATGTGATGGGATTGAATATATACCTTGAAGTTAGAAGCTTGAAGACATTAATTCCTGATAATGTCTTAGATAGGGAGTTAATTGGCCTTTTCTGAAAAGGACAAATTCTTCCCTCCAAAGTAGTTAACACATCTATTAACACATTTCAAAAACATTATTAATCGACAATAGAAAGTGTCTAGTACAAACTCCAATAGAGGCAGAAGTGTCAGTGCCCATAGAGCTAATCAGACTTGAGAACCTGTTTGGAAAACATGATTCTCTGACACCATTCCTGGTACCACATGCTTAAGTCTGGGTTCTCTAAAGAAGTCAAATCAATGAGACTAATATCATGGGTGAGAAAGGCCATTGGGTTGGTTCTGACCCACAGTGAACTTACACACACACACACACACACACCCACGAAGAAATATTGCCATGTTCTGTACCACCCATCCTCACTCTTGTAGTTATATTTGAGCCCCATTATTGAGGCAACTATGTCAGTTCATCTGGTCAAGGGCCTTTTTTTTGCTGCCTCTCTCTGAAGCATGTTGTCCTTCTCCAGAGACTGTGCTCTAGTGACAGCATGTAAGACAAAGTCTTGCCATACTTGCCTGTAAATAATTCTACTAGTGCCTTAAATTGGAGTTGATTAAATATGCAATCAAGATGCATTGATAATTAGTTCCCATTAGAATGTGAAAGTTAAGCAGTAGGAGAGAGTCGGAGAGAGTGTGATGGAATTTTGCAAGAAAGACAACCCTGACACTTTTTCTTTAGACCATGCAGTGTTCCCTTGAACTGTTCATTCAACTACCTCTTGATTGTTGCATAAGTTCTGCATGAGTGCAAGGAAGTGTTCTGGGACTCCCATTCTTGTCAAGATTAGCAATTGTTTGCTATTTCCCACATTGTCTAATTATTTTGAATAGTCAGTAAAACTCAAGTAGACATCTTTTTGGTATTTTCTACTTTGAGCCAAGGTGCATCTGGGATCAGCAAAGAAATCTCTTGTTCCACATCCCTTTCTCAATTTGGCCTGAAGCTCTGAAGGCTCCTTGTCAGTGTACTGCACCCCCCAATGTTGGATAAGTTTCAGCAATATGTTATTTTCATGTGAGATCAACGATGAAATCTGTCAATTTTTTCAGTGGAGCTTGACCATAGTCCTTCAGCATCCTTCCTCATGTGCTTCCTCCTGAAATAAGGGCTTGTCAAGAAGCTCTTTTTGGTACGGTGGAAGTGTGTACTTTCTCTCTACTGTTGCTTCTTGAGGTATTCAGATTTTTTGCCCATGGAACTTTTAATATTTGAAGTTGAGATGTGATTTTTTTTTAATTCCTTCAGTTTCAAATATACTGTTTGTGTTCTTCCTTTTTGCCCATCTCATTATAATATTTATTATTGTCTTCTCCAACTGCCCTTTGTAATGTTCAGTTCAAATCTTTTAAATCATCTTTTCCTCCATTTGTTTTAGCTCTCTATGATAAAGATAATAGAGATAAAGATTAAGTTTTATTATTTTCTGATATTCAATTTTGTCTTTTCTTTCCTTCATGTCTTCCCCATTCCCACTCTTTCTTCCTTCCTCCCTCCATAATTTACTGTATCTCTCTCATTTATTTTCTGTTAAACTGAATTTATATGTTATTATGAATATATAAATATTAATATGTCTTTCTCATTTATTTACTTTCAATAGCTTGGCAAATAAGTAGATATCATACAATTAATATGATTTTCCCCATACATATTCTATCGTGATAGAGTATCATTCTATAGTTTAATTATGTCAAGCAGTATTGTACAATTGCTATCATAATTAGCTTCAGAACATTCTCCCCCTTCTTGAACTCTTTGACATCATCTTCCCTTATCTGTCCTTCATGCCCTCCACACTGTACTCCCCAGGAACCTCCTTATTCTACTTGCTGTCTCTATAGGTTCAGGAATCCTGAGTTTTATATACAAAACAGAACAAAACAGACAGAAAAAACAAAATTTCATAAAGCGTACCTCCATGACAAAATACACCTGGGATAAACCCAAATATGACCTCAAACTCCACAAACATACACAGAATATATTGAAAACCAGATCAGACACAATATACATTGGAGAGGATATCAACTGACAAGATTTTAATCATTCAAGTTAGGTTTATCATTTTGATCTTCTATAACTATAGATCTCTCCAATACACTCTGTAACCAGTTGCTTCCAAATCATCTATTTTGAGATAGACAGAAATCACCCAACGCTTATTTTCTATTTAGATTGCAGCTCTTATAAATATATCTTGGGCTTCTATTGTCATCCATAGCCTTCTGCAAACCTGAATCTTTCTTGATTTTTAATAATCTTTTACTTATATTTATGAATTCTGTATTTGATGTCATCTCACAGCTCATCGTTTTTTCTGTGTTTAGTGTTCAATACACTATATTTAGTCTTGAGATGTTTTCAAAATTCAGGTGGAATACACATAAAGACATATCTTGACTCTCATGAATGAGTTTTAATTTCTTCCACTTTATAGTTTCATGGAGCAATTGATTGTGTGTTCCACAGTTAGCCCCTGGCCTAGTTTTAGCTATTGATAGTTTCTCCATTGTCCCTTCCCAATGATATAGTCAATTTGATTACCATGAATTCCATTTGGAAAGTCAATATGTATGCCACTTTTTGTGTTTTTCAAATAAAAAAATTGCTTTTAGCAAGCTATTGGTCTTACAGAAGTCTATTTTGATCTCCAGTCATATTTCTATCACCAACACTGTATTTTCCACCTACAGCTCCTTCTTCTTTTTTAATCTTTTGCAATCTAATCACCAAAAATAATCACTGCATCTGTGTTAGTCCCGGTAGACTACAGGAACAAATTTATAGGCATGCATATGGATACAAGGAAAAGGTTTATATATAAAAGAAAAAAGACATTAAGAAAGCATCCCAATCCAGTCCAGTTCAAAGTCATAAGTCCGATATTAACTCATTTGCCCAAAATCAGTAGATAAAGTCTCCTTCCATCTCACGAAGTCACAGGTCAGTGGTGCAGAATTCTGGTGCTGGCAGGGGTCTCTCCATGGCTCCTCGCTTCCAGGGCTCGGGGTCCATCAACAGCATGCCACTCCAGCTTCAGAGGTCTGGTTCCATCAGGGCAAAGCTGGGTGGTCTCTCTGCCAGCTCCTCCAGCTTCATGGACGCTGCCATCTTGTCTTTTCCATGATTCATCATCTCTCAGACTAACTTCCCAAAACTGGGGAGGATAGCTTCTCATCTTCACGAGGGAAATATCAAGAGATTTCCCAGAAGTCTCAGGAGAAAGCCATGCCCACATAGAGGTCTCATTAGCTACTCAATGGCTATCTCCAGATTAACAGGCTAGACTCCACCCCTATATTTCAATCATAAAATTAACATAAGCACAGGACTGCCACAGTCCACTCCCTGTTAATTTTATACTTTCATATAGCTCTGTAACCATATGTAACCCTCAAATAAGCAATAAAATCATACCTATACCTAACAGGATAAAACTAAAATGCATACAATTCAATGTGTCACCATCATTTATAAATAACATTCTATAAGTGAACAAAACAAAGATATCCTGTGCCTTAAAATTGTAGTTACAAAATATCTACACCTTGATTCTATAATCCTATGAATATATATTCCACCACCTATAAGAGTTTGCAAGCCAATCACCTCGTGCCTTTGTTCCCCCATTTTGGGTATTTAATTTCTATATTGCTCACTTATACCAACCCAGTGCTCTGAGGAAACAATCATATCATTCAACGTGAAGAATCTTCATTCCAGTTGGAAACTCGTGAAGTGTGCATCCATTAGCAAAGTCAAATCAGGACAGGCTACCCATAAAGTCAGCAATGATATGCACCAGTTCACAGACTCAAATCACTTGTTTTCCTCTGGTTAGGTTCTGGTCAACTTAATTTGGGCTTTTCCACTTAGCCTCACCACGGTAGCCATTGTTCGCCCTTAGACCAAGGTCCCATCATAAATCCTCAACGTACCTAGCTCTCTCATGCTAGGTCATGAATTTCAGACCAGTCAACCTGCTCTCATCTTCTTTATTTCCTGTGAACCAAGTCCACGGGTGTCAGTGGCCAAAGTCAACCCGGCTATTAATTGCCACATTTCTCCTACTTTCACCAACAAGCAGTAAATCTGGGTGGTCACCTAACAAGCATTACAGCCTGCCACAAGCTTCCTTTAACACTCAGTTCCAGAGAGGAGTTTTCTTCATGGTTACAGATTCCTTTACTTCTGAAAATAATCACTGGTCAGAATTTTCCAAGGAAATAGACTCTATCCTTCTTTATTGGTCAGACTGACCTTCTCTCAGACTACAAATATCCTGAGTACTTCTAAAGACTGGGTGGGGCTACTTTCTTCAAAGAAGTCTTTCCAGGTGTGGCCTAACCCCATCTAAACACAAGGTGGGGCTAATCTCTTCAGAGATGTCCTTGACACTAAGTCCTAAGCCCTATAGAGGTCAATGGTTGGCTTAAGGTAACTGGATTTGCAAACTCCTTTACATATTTCCCAATAAACATTTCTATGCATACTTATATTTATAATAACAGGCATAAGAAATCAGTATAAGCAGCATAGTGAGAAATCAAACTTAATTCTTTTATTTTTTATTTTTTTATTTTATTTTAGGCATCACTGCCCTCAGGTGGTGGGAGTAGGAGGCCCAGCCTTTGCTCCTGGGAGCCGGAATTGAACCTCCATCCCAGTGGGCCGCAGTCCCGCGCACAATCACTACGCCACCGGGGCTCAGCCCCAAACTTAATTCTTAAAACAGTCAAAGTGAATACTTATTAAGCTTATCTATATCCTTATCTAAACTACTGTTTACACAAAAACATTGAATTAGGTCTCTGAAGGCATCAAAACAAATCCCTGCTTTCAGTCAGACATTCTCACTTTCTTAACCATTGTCCTTGAGCAGAATCCCCATTTTATAAAGGAATAACCAAAGACAGCACCCAAACAAATTAATCAAAACTTTAACTTCCCACATTGTTTCCAGAAAATAACTTAGCAAACTGCAAGGACATAACTGACTTCTGGCTAGCCAAAGAAGTAACAATAACACGCGGCACAAGTCAAACATATATCTACTTTCCATATTTATGATTTCTTCCTCTAGTACCCCACTCCTAAGGTACCAAAATGTGTTAGTCCGGGTATACTACAGGAACAAATTTATAGGCAAGCATATGGATATAAGAAAAAGCTTTACATATAAAAGAAATAGGACATTAAGAAAGCATCCCAATCCAGTCCAGTTCAAAGTTATAAGTCCGATATTAACCTATATGCCCAAAATCAGTATATAAAAACTCCTTCCGACTCACGAAATCACAGGTCAGTGGATGCAAAATCCCGGCGCTGGCAGGGGTTGTTTCCAGGGCTCAGGGCCCATCAACAGCATGCCGCTCCAGCTTCAGAGGTCTGGTTCCATCAAGGCAAAGCTGGGTGGTCTCTCCGGTGGCTCCTCCAGCTTCTCGGATGCTGCCATCTTGTCTTGCTCGTCTCTCAGACTAACTCCCAACAACTGGGGAAGATAGCTTCTCATCTTCATGAGGGAAATATTGCGAGATTTCCCAGAAGTCTCAGGAGAAAGCCATGCCCACATGGAGGCCTCATTGGCTACTCATTGGCCACCTCCAGATTAACAGGCTAGATTCAATTAACATGAGCACATGACTGCCACACATCTTAATCATATATTTGATGTATGTCAGACCAGAGATGTTAGCTGAAGTTTTCAATTTAATCATCTTTAACTTTTATCAACTGGTACATAAATTTGAAGAATAATTATATTGATTACACTTCATTAAAGCCAGATAGATATACTCATCATGGACTGAATTGAACTTCTAATTTTATCTTGAAATGTGTTTTTGACTGTGAATTTAATTGCATCATTCCCAACACAGATAGCCATATTGTTTTCTGATTCAAAATGGTCGGTAAAAGTCAATTTCAGTTCTGTAATGCCTCACATATTAATATTTGTGAACTCAATTTTGTTTTTGAAAACTTCCAAGTTTCCTGGATTCATGCTTTGTACGTTCCACAGTATGATTATTAGTAGACTTTGTAGCTGTTTCTTTTTTTTTCTTTTTTTTTGGTGGGGTCATCACTGCCCTCTGGTGGGAGTAGGAGGCCCAGCCTTGCTCCTCGAGAGCTGCTGCTGGATTCGAACTGTCAACCCAGTGGACTGCAGTCCTCACACAACCACTATGCCACTGGGGCTCAGCCCTGTAGATGTTTCTTTTTTGGGGGGCGGCATCACTGCCCTCTGGTGGCAGTGGGGTAGCTGTTTCTTATTACCTTCCATTGTCCTCCCTAAGCAAAGGAAAATCCCAAAGTCTCCACCCTTTTATTGTCACCATAGTCAACTCTACTTTGAGAAAACAGCTCCTTATGAGGCAAAGTTAAAGTTCCTTCTGACCTGAGATGCCCGTTCTTTTATGTTACCTGTGAAAATGCCCTGTTTCCACTCATTAAGCCTTCAGTATCTGCCAATTTTTCTAAACTATGTATAAGGTTTTCAGCAGTTCCTTCCTCTGAAGTGTGGAATCAGCTCCTTCTGTGTTGGCTGCTCTTAGTCTGGACTCTGCTCAACGTGTTAAAGGGGAGTTATCGTGCTGGTGTTTGAAATATCAGTGCCATAGATTCCAGCATCACACAACATACAAGCCACCACCACAATCTGGCAGGTTGTGGTGATGTTTTTAGCTATATATAAAGAAGAAAATATATCAAGAAAAGGGCTCCTCCAATTGTAGAAATGATCGAGTCCACTGCAGTTCAATTCTTTGGCTCATATTTTAAGCTATGAGTTGTCATGATTTATGTAGATGCCCGGGGAAATGAACAAGGAAACAGTAAGTAAAAGCAGAAGGCCAGTAAATGAATGAGGAAGTGGGAATACCACGTGATGGTGAAGGCCTAATGGAATGAATCCCAGACTAGTAAGTCAAGGTCTTAACGGGAGAGCGGAATGTATCCCAGGTGGACAAGGAATATGGCAGGCCACAGATAACTCTCAGAGTCTGCAGGTAGAGAAGGCTGATATAGGCATTAACCAGCAAAACCTATGAGCTGACTTCTCCCTCTCCCCACTTTCAATTTATATAAGATAAAGCCATAGCTCCTGATGAAACTTTCTTTGATTTGTATCCAGGCTGAGACTGAATCATGAAGGGGCTAGCTCTCCACATGTCCTACATGGTCTTTCCCTGTTCATCATGGAGACCACACTGTGGGAGAATCCTGGCCCCAGGAAAGTTGACCAACAATCTCTCAAAGTTGTCCTCATATTTAGATATTGTTTTCCACAGAATTCTGGGTAAATTTCAGGTCTGTCTTCTATACCACTGGCTTGACTTTTTGTAAATAAATCTGAATACCACCGCTTTCAATGGTGAGTGTTTTTATACCATTCATAGTTTACCATCCCTTTTGCCATCCTAATTCAGTTGGATTTCTACTCCAGGATCTTAGCTTTTGTTTTGAGAAATAATTCTTTCCTTGCATTATTTTAGAACTATAAGCAACTGCTTCTTAAAATAAATGTGTTATATGTATTTGTGTGTGTATGTCTGTGTGAATCTTGTTCTGAAATATAAAAAAAAATCCTAGGGAATTGAATCATAATGTTCCACATTTTAATACTGGTGTAATATTTCACAGTTATAGTTTTATTTGTCTTGAACAAGAACTATTTACCCTCAAGGTAAATGCCAACTCTCCCTGTTCATGCCATCATTTATTTGAATGGTGGATGGTGTATATTCCTTTACTTCAGCTTGAAACACCATCCTAAGCTTGAGTTACCAAGTCATAGAATAGTTCTGATAACTGAACTTGGATCATCTGCTGCTCCAAATCTAAAATTCTTATCCTCTGATGCTTATGCACTTAGCATCAAAGATGTTTTCTCCTTTCCTTTATTTCTACTACAATATTTCCCCTCGGCCTTTTTAAAGTTTGATGATCAGACATAGCATCTTAACCAAAAAAGTTCAATTTAGATACTTGAGGGAGAAAAATCCAGTCCATATCAATGATAGAACTATTTGCTGTTTTGAATTTATAATTATATATTCATGCAGCTTAAACAACAACACATGTGCAAGACAGAACCTGTGTATAGGGGAGACCTGTCAGAGAAACAAAGGTCAAATTTTTGTATGAATAAAGATCAGTAGAGTGTTACAACTGTATGCACCTTGTGGAGGCAGGACATGAGTGAAATCCAGATAAGCAAGACAACCCCAATATGCTCTGGAATCAGGGTATTTATATATTATATATATTTAGATTGGCTATCTATCAAAATTAAAATTAAAGAAATAATTTCAAAAAACAATGTTGATTTCAACACACATATGAGAAACAATGTAAATGAAACACTCACAAAATGAGGCTTACAAGAGAATATTTGAAAAATGTCATTAGTGAATGAAGGGGACAGACAAAGCAAGAGATTACCTTTCCCTAGACAAGGATTATTCAATCTTTTCTAGCTACTATGTAATAATTATAAAAAATTATTGTACAAATGCATGAGAAAAGACATATAAACATTTTTAAAGAAGGCAATCAATATTCATTGAAATATAATTAACTTACAAATATAGTTAACTTACAATTAATTTTAATAGCAATTGCGATAGGCACGCTTGTTGTGCCAACATGGCCAAAGAAGATAGGTGGGTCTGTTGTGACCACATGGCCAATGAACACAGGAGATCAATTGAAGGGCGGAGACAGAAATGGCCCTGCCTTTGCTCTGTTGCCCTTGGATCTTGAGGCCAGCACACTGCCTTATTCCTCCTGTGCCTCTATCTCCAAGCGACACTTCCCATGGGGCACCTAATCGGTGGACAGTGTTGCTATGAGTTGAGCTTCCATCAAGCCCTACTTCGTCATGCTCCTGGAATATACCTCTCTTGAGCTGGGGACTGTTGGACTCTGTCATCTGGCTGACTGTTGGTGACATGCTCTGCTGTATGCTGCTTGTGGCTGGATAGCCTGAATTGCTCTACAGAGGACTACTCAGCGGCCCTCAAGACTCCAAGGACTGCTAGTCTACTAGCTGTCTCACACAAGTGAGCTGCACCGAGCCATTTGTACTGCTTAATAGATCAGTGAACTATTTATTTCTTAACTTATATATCCTTCTATCTATATAAATATATAAAGAGAATTACTAGTGTCCTGGTTTTGTTTCTCTAGAGAAGCCTGTCTAACACAGCAATAAATAAAATGATTTAAATGATGTGTTTTATTTTTTAAGGATGTATTTGTTATAAGAATAATAGTGTCAAGGAATTATGGTCAGAAATAGTGAAACTATTTACATAGGATACTTACAAGGAACTTTGATACATGGAGAGGAAAGAGACTGAATAACTTCCTAAACATTACACAATTTGTAAAAGACACATGAGGTAGCAATTGAATCTACAACAATTTGAATTCCAAATCTTTGTGCCACAGAATGTTAAGCAGCCATATGTAGCAGTTCAACCATTCATAAAATATGTATATTTCAGTAAAACTACAATATTAATTAAATAATTTATTAATGAATGCATTGATGTATGAGTAAATGACTCTAAAACATCTAGTCTTTGTAAGCAAATTTGCATAAGAAACATTTTTTATAAATGTTTTCTTCCTATTTGCTGATTCCAATTGAATTTTCTTGCCTCAGGGGTGATGGATTGCATTCTGTTCCTGAACAAAACTTTGAGTTACGTTAGTGCTAGCCTTCTAAACTGAGATCCCTAGAATGCACAGTAATCTTGACCAAAGTCCCCAGAATATCTTCATCCATTTAATTGTAAACAATGCAAGTATTCCAGCTTTATTCTTCATTGGTTTTCTCAAAGTTGATTTTTGGCAGGGAATGACATGGACTTTAAAATTGTTCCCAGGCAGTATACCCTCATATTTATTGATTTATATTAAGTACAAAATCATCAAAATGAGAATGCCGGAGTTTGAGTAAAGAAGATACACATATGATTGTAATCAGCCATTTTTCATCTTATTAGTTTTCACTGCTAATGAACCACTTGTCTGTAGCCTTGGCTCCTTTCTCAGAATCATTTGTGAATGAAGCAACATCTTTACATTGGTAATAGTCAACTATCTTAAATACTGATTTTGCAAATTAATTTATTTTATTACACTTAAACCAAAATTTCCATTTACTTATTTATAGTATTGTCTTGGGGTAGAAAGCAACAATTACATTTAGTTTGGTCTTATTCTGATATGCTGTGTGTGGGGAGGTGAGGGGTGAGAGGGTATGTTCTGACTTACCATGTCGCTTTTCTGAAAAAATACACATTATTTCCACCATCATTAGTGTTGTGTACATTTACTTCCAATATACTAAACATTCTTTGATACGGAATGGCATAGTTTACAAAATCTCAGCCCAGTCAATCAACTAGTAGAACTGAAAGGTTTCATAGGGAAGGTTACTTATCTGTTTTTATTTTTTCTGCACCTGAAGCTGAAAGTCACTGCAAACATAAATGTACTTTTAAATTCTGTGAAATGCTGATGTATGTTCTGATGCTAAAATTACAGTGCTGCCTTAATACATCCATTCCTCTTGTCAATACAACTCGGTGTCTCGCCATATGAATACAAATAAACACAAAGAAACATGATCTTCTCTGAACCAGCAAGCATTACCATAATTATATCTGACCCCATCTCAACAGACCCTGTGTTATTCCAAGGAGCTTCCTCTTTTGTGCTGCCCGGCTACTTTACTACCCTTAATGTCCTGTTCCAGAGACTGATTTCTCCTGATGATATATTCAAAATTCAATCACCATCCTTGCCTCTAAGGAACATTCTAATTGTATTTCTATCAAGAAAGATGTGTTTGCTCTTTTGACATTCCAGGATATTTTCAATATTGTTCTCCAGAACCATACTTGAAATACATCTGATTTTTTCCTGAACATCCGTATTTAACACAACTTTTTATTTCCCCAACAGTTTAATTGGCAATTAATTTACATATCATATAATTCAGTAGTTCAGTCATTCAATCATAATACAAAGAATTGTAAAATCAATCCCCCATCAAATTTAGAGCACCCCTTCCTTGGTTAAATAGCCTTTAAATAAAGTGACCAGATGTCCTGCTTTTTAACAATTTAACAATGTCCAGTAGAATTTTAAAATTAAAATAAATATATTACAGTATTATTTTTGCATTCTGTGAAAATTTTTGTTGCTCTATATAGACCAAACTTTTAATTGAGAAACCCACACCCACCCCCAGTCAATGGGTCCACTCTAGATCACACAGGCTGGTGTGCTTCTTCCATGTGCACTTTGCTGCTTCTGCACTAAACGGCCACTCACTTATCTTCAAGCCTTTAATATCCCAGACACTTTATCACTTGGTAGTTGGGCACAATCCATTTCCTCCACTCTGTTTGCCTCTGTACCCATTGGTCTTCAGTGATTATATAGGGAGGGTGGGTACATATTGATTTTTTTGACACATATTGATCTTGATTTTTGTTCTTTGATGCCTGGTACCTGATTCTTTCAACATCTCATTGTCACACAGGCTGGTGAGCTTCTTTTATGGTGGGCTTTGTTTCTCATGAGCTAGATGGTTGCTTCTTTACACTCAAGCCTTTAAGACCCCAGATGCTATATCTTTTGATAGCTGGGCACCATCACTTTCTTCACCGCTCTTGCTCATGCTCCCACATGTCCTCAGAGGATGCCTCGGGAAGGTGTGCATACAGTGATATATTTTATTCTCTTTGACGCCTGTGACCTAATCCTTTCAACATTTCATGGCCACACTGGCTGGTGTCCTTCTTCCTTATGGGGGTGGCCACTTCTCAGGTAGATGAACTTTTGTTTATCTTCAGACTTTTAAGACCTCAGACACTATAACCTTTGATACCTGGGCACCATCAGCTATCTTCACCACATTTGCTTATGCACCCATTTTACTTCAGTGATCACATGGGGTCAGTGATATCATAGAATACCAGATTCATAGAACAAAGTGTTCTTGCATTGAGGGATCACCTATCAGAGTTTTTTAATTCATTTGTTTTTAAATAAGAATTAGGCTGTTTCCAACTTCTTGTTCTTGTGAACTGTGCTGCAATGAACATGGGTGAGCAAATGTCTGTTCATAATCTGTTTCTTATTTCTTTTCGATATATGCTCAGTAATGTAACTTCTGGGTCATATAGTAGTTTGATTTCTATTTGTTTAATGTGTCACTATATCACCTTCCATATTGCCTATACGTATTTACAACTCTTCCAGCAGTGGATAACAGTTCTTATCTCATCACACCCTGTCCGATATTTGTTGTTCTCCGTTTGTTTGTTTGTTTTTAATTTGACTACAGTACTGAGCGTTAGGTGATACCTCATTATTGTTTGATTTGCATTTCCTGGATGCCTAAGATCTGCAGCATTTCCTTATGTGTTTATTAGCCATTCCAGTGTCTCAATTCCATCTGGATCTTCTTCAGCAATATTTCAAATTCTTCTAAATTACTAAGCAATGTTGTTCCATTTGCATATTAAAGCTTGTTAGCAAGCCTTCCCCTAAACCTGATGCCACATTCTTTTTCATCTAAACTAATTTCTCCATTTATTTTCTCAACACACCAATTGAATAAGTATGGTGAAAGATACACTCCTTAAGCACACCTTTCTTATTTTAAAACTTTGCAGTAGTCTCTTGTTTTGTTCACAAAACTGCCTTTTGTCCATGCAGGGGTTCCATATGAGCACACTGAAGTATTCTGGAATTGTCATGCTTCTCAAGGTTATCCATAGTTTCGTAAGACCCACAAAGTTGAATGAACTGACATAGTATATAAAATCCACATAGGCATCTTTTTGGTATTCTCTGCTTTGAAACAAGGTCCATCTAATATCAGCAATGATGGCCTGTATTTCATATCCTCTTTTGAAACCAGCTTGAACCTCTGACATCTTCCAGTCAAGGTTCTGCTGCAACCATTTTGGGACAATCTCCATAGTGTGTGGAATTGCTACTTGCTCCATTTTCCCAAACTTCTTTGTCTTTCCTACCCAGCATTAGACACTGTCATCAAGTTAATTCCAACTTATACACCCCTCCAGAGAAGAGAACTGTTTCTTCAAGTTTCTGAGAGTAAATCGTGATGGGAGCTGAACACCTCCACTCTTTCTCCCAAAGCAACTAATAGTTTGTACTCAAATCTTGTGGTTAGCAGGCCAAGCCACCAGAAATCCTTTTAGGTGTCATGACCTCTGAGTTGTATTCCCAAAAGTAAGGTGTGTGTTCTTCTTATGTGAGTCACTCAGATGTTACCCTGCCAGCAGTCATGCCTTCTCACCCAGGTGTTTTTGTAAGCATTCTACGGCAGGGGGAAATTTTCATTGAGCACGATTATATACAACACAGGATATTTGTGCAAAGCCACGGCATTAATTTTATAACTGTCATAACAAATCATGACAAGCTGTGTGATTTTATAAAAGAAGAAATTTATTGTCACATTTCAGTAGGCTAATAGTTTGAATTCAGTGTATCAGCAATGTTATATTCTCGCCTATATCACAGTAGTATCATACGATATTTGTCTTTTTGTGGGTGATTGATTTAATTGTTTTCCAAGTCCACTCATGCCATGAGAGCACTACTGATTTCATCATTGTGTTTTAATGATGCATAACATCTTATTGTGTGCATGAACCAACATTTCTTGATCCATTCTTCTTCTGATGGACATTTAGGTTGTTTCTTCTCATTATGGTGAACAGAACTGCAGTGACTATGAAGTAGTACCTATGTTTTGTTAGTTTGGTTTTACCTTCTTTAGGGAATAATTCCAGCAGAGGGATTATTGGCTCTTATGTAAATCCTATTTCCAATTGTTTTGAAACGCTGGGGGTATAGCGGCTTGACTGGGCTCGCTAATGCATGGTATGCAATTTTCTATGGGTATTAGCAGCTAGTCTGCTGTGTCAGACTGTTGCCAGCATATTTTCCCCTTCTGTGGGTTCTGTTTTCACTCTTTTCATAATGTCTTATTTTTATACACATAAATACTATTTTTAGTAGTTCCAAGTCATCTATTTGTCCTTTACTGTGTGTTTTTCCTTGTACATGGGACAGTGGGCCCATGTACTCTACTAGGGACATTAAGTTTGTCATAATTCTTTCATTGATCAACTTTGAAACTTTAGATTTAGTGTAGGCCTTTGGTCTACTTGGAGTCCTTTTCGTTTTGTTTTGGTTTTTGGTATGTGAAGCAAAGTTTGAGTCCTATTTCATTATTATGCATATGGGATCCAATTTAGGCAGCACCACTAGCCTTTGCTAGGAAAATAGCTATCTGTTTAACTAACTGGAAGAGGTTCACATTTGTACCCATTGCCAAAGAAGATGAGCTAAGAGAGGTTCAAATTATAGAACAATATCATTAATGCCACATTCAAGTAAAATATCGCTGAAGATCATCCAACAATGTTTGCAGCAGTACATTGACAGGGAAGTGCCAGAGGTTTGGGCCAGATTCAGAAGAGGATGTGGATAAAATCTATAATTGCTGATGCCAGATGGATCTTCACTGAAAGTAGAGACTATCAGATAAAAAATTCTAAGATGATGACTTAGACATAAAGAGTATAATTCTCATGGAATAAGAAGGCAAGAGGCATATAATCAGAAATCCCACTTATCACTTTACCATTTATGACTTGATTTTTTTTTAATAGTGGGAGTTTCAAAGTGTTTCAAATGCAGATACTTTATCTTTTATCCAAGTAGATATCAAATGGAAAAAAAATTACATAGGAAATTGAAACTCCCAAATCATGAAATACAGAAACATATCACATAGCTACGCTACTGAAAAGGGAATTCCAGGACAAGCAATATTTAACCTGACACAGAGCAGTTTATAAGAAAAATGTGGTTTCATTATTAAGATATATTAGAATGTAGATAGTATAGTTTATTATCATATACACTATTTTTGATAGTTTCTGAGCTTAACTTAAAATTCTGTTAAAATTTTGGACCTTGCTTTTCTTCACATTTTTATCTTCTACAAAGCTTCTTACTAAATTGCTTCCTGCTAGGGATAGAAATAATTATATTTCTGTCTGAATTATACTTGAACTAAGCTGTTTATTGTTCTCTCTGCATTTATTACATTGCTGTGATACAATTACATTTAAAATTGTGACCCTAATCCTTTTTGTTTTGTCACTGGCCAATAATCAAAGGGAAAAAAAAGTCAATATTTAGTATCTGCCCTCTCATTTTTTTTTCTAATCCCTTTCTCCTTCATTTCCTATTCAAGTGTGAAAACAAATGAAATCGTCAAATCTTGGAAACTTACTTAGAAAACCCTTTTATATAAGTCCCTTTGATTAGTTAAATTTATAAAGTTTCTTCTGTTAAATATTTGCTTGTTCTTTGATTAAACATATAAAAATCATTTTTATAATATAAAAATATGCACTTTGATTTAGAAATGTAATTTAGAATAATGGATTTATGGAATTTAGTATAAATTAGAAAGCAATACATATCTCATTTGAGGGACAGTTAACTAATTTTATTGATAAGTATATGCTCATGCATGAAAAGAGCCAATTAAAAAGCATAGATAAATCTTTTATGAGTTTTTTTTAATGCTATGGTGATGTGAAACAACTCAGTATGGACCTATTTTGCATAGTTTTAATAAGGCCCCCATTGCCATGTAGTTGATTTAGATATACAGTAACCCACTGTGGGTTTCTGAGGTGTCAATTTTTATATGCACACCTGTGTTCTTTCTCCTACATGGAGCCGGCATGTTCAAACTACCAACATTGGGGGTACTGTTGCTGTTAGATGAAATCAGTTGGTTCTGACCCATAACAAGCCATGCCCAGCAGAATGAAGCCCTGCCCAGTCCTGTGTCAGTCTCACCATTGTTCTTATGCCAGACTCCATTGTGGTAGCTCCTGTGTCAGCTCATTTGCTGAGGGCCTTCCTGTGTGTTGCTTTCGCTCTACTATACCAAGCATGATATCTTTTACCAGGGACTGGACTCTCCTGACATCATGTCCAAAGTTTTTAAGAGGAAATCTTGCTTTGCTTGCCTCTTCAGAAAACTCAGTCTTTTTGTCATTCAAATGTACTTTCAGTATTCTCCTCCAGAACCACGATTCAAATGCTCACACTTCTTCTGTCTTATTGCATTAATGTCCAACTTTCATATGCATGTAAGGCAATTGAAAATACCATGGCGGGCTAAGCCCCGGTGGCATTTTGGTTGTGCGCGGTACTGTGGCCCACTGGGATGGAGGTTCAATTCCAGCAGTGGCTCCACAAGGGTGGGCCTCCTACTCTCACCACCAGAGGGAGTGATGCCCCCAAAACAAAAAACAAAACAAAACAAAACAAAAAAAAAGAGAAAATACCATGACTTGCATCTGGTGCAACTTAGTCCTCACAGTTACTTCTCTTGTTTTTAACTAACACTCTTAATGAGGTCTTGTGCCACAGATGTACCCAATATAATGCTTCATTTGATGTGTCATTGACTGCTGCCTCCATGGGCGTGGGTTGTGAATAGAAGCAAGATAAAAAGTTTGACAGCTTCAACATTTCCTCCACACTTGATGATGCTACCTATTGGTTCAGTGGTGAAATTTTGATTTTCTTTCCATTCAGTTTTAATTCATACTTAAGCCTACGATGCTTGATCTTCCTTAACAAGTGCCTCAAGTCCTCCTTGCTGTCAATCAGCAAGGCTATATCCTTGATATAATACAGGTTGTTCAAAAGCTTTCTGCAATCTGGATGAAACACTGGTCTTCATATAATTCAGATTTTGTCCTTAATTGCTCAATATATACATTCCATAATTATGGTGAAAAGATACACCCCTGACATACATCTTTTCTGATTCTAAACCATGCAGTATCCTCTTGTTATATTCCAAATGAGCAGAAAAAAGCGTTCCAGATTCCATTTATCTTAAGGGTTGGAGGATAACAGTGTGTATTTCCCTCCAAATGATTCCTTGGGGTCATACAAATAAAGAAATATATCTCATAATGAAACCTCTACTACCATAGTTGATTTCCTCTCATAATGATCATACATAGCCTTTCCAAGCCTGTAAATTTATATGAAAGTAGATAGCCTCATATTTCACAGAATAACTGGTGGATTTCAAATGCTTACCTTTGGGTAAGCAATTTAATATTTAAGTGATTTAATGTGAGTGAAATTAGAGAAAGAAAGGATAATTCAGTTTTTCTATTTGATTAATGTGCAAAGAGTCATTTGGTAAGCAGTGACAGAGAATTAATATGACCAGCAAAGAAGATCCAAGAGTGAAGAGCCTCCCAGGAGCAGAGGGTAAAGATAAGCAACACCCAGACACCAGATGGAACAGAGGATCAATCAGGATCAAAATAAGGAATCGGAGACCAGCTTCATGGGACCCAGAATAGGTAACACAAATGCCTTCAAAGAAGAGGTTGGCATGCTGGGTGGGATATGCTTTGGTCATTTATAATTGCTAATGGAGCTTAGCAATACTTGTTTCAATAGGCTATAAGCCTAGGGACTTCTTGTCTGACAGTCCAAAGACTAAAGAAAGATGACCTGCTAGCATGGTGGAGAAGAGATGCTCTGAATAAAGAAGTGTATCTGCAGTAACTGGCACAGGGACCTTATCTCGCTTCCTCTGAAACCAGCCCTTCCTACACCTTTCATCTTTCTTTGCCTATACTGACATCATCTGTTCCTCCTAGGGTGCACTTCTTCTCTGCATGGTTTGAAAAGTCACTGCAATGGTCACTCAAAACTCACAGACAATTAAGAAACATATAACTCAAAATTGAAGGCAGTTTATTAGGGAAGTTAACAGATTCCCACAAGCCAGGAGCAAAAAATATTAATATACAGTCATTGATCCACAGTATCACTTCTCATCAACTAGCAGTTGAATATCTCTTTGACCTTCAGACTCTCAGCAACGTGGTCCCCTGACTTCTGGCATCATGGGTGAGGAAGTTAGCCTCCTACTCTGTCTCACAGGCTCAAATTCTTTCCATTGTTTCTCTACTATTTTTCATGCCTCAGACCCTAGTGCCTCTGGCCTCAGCACTTCCTACTGCAGACAGAAATAGAAAATATGCTTCACTGGTTGCCCTTCTTACAAACATCCTCAAGCTTCACTCTCTCCATGATTCAAAGATGACTCAATTAAAATTGAACAATCCCCTCAATGAGTGCACACTCACCCAAATCATGAAATGAAGTGTGTATGTTTGGTTGACCTCTTCCTTATGGTAGTTTTTCTTCTTTGGCTACTGTGGCAGTCATGTGCTTATGTTAATATTATGATTGAAATGTAGGGATGGAGTCTAGCTTGTTAATCTGGAGATAGCCATTGAGTAGCCAATGAGACCTAGATGTGGGCATGGCTTTCTTCTGAGACTTCTGGGAAATCTCACGATTTTTCCCTCATGAAGATAAGAAGCTATCTTCCCCAGTTGTTGGGAATTAGTCTCAGAGGCAATAAGTCATGGAAAAGACAAGATGGCTGCGTCTGAGAAGCTGGAGGAGCCGGCAGAGAGATCCCATGGCTTTGCCCTGATGGAGCCAGACCTCTGAATCTGGGGCGGCCACATGGAGACCTCTGCCAGCGATGAGTTGCTTCTGCTGTTGATGGACCCTGAGCCCTGGAAGTGAGGAGCCATGTAGAGACCCCTGCCAGCTCTGGGATTCTGCACCCACTGACTTGTGACTTTATGAGTCGGAAGGAGACTATATAGACTGATTTCACACACATGGGTTAATATTGGACTTATGACTTTGAACTGGACTGGGCTCAATGTCCTGTTCCTCTTGTATATAACCCTTTTCCTTATATCTATATACGTGTCACGAAATTTGTGCCTCTAATCTGCTTGGACAAACACAGCTACACAGAAGTCAGATATGTCCTTAAAGTTTACTGGGTTGTTTTCTCAAAAGAATATGGGATCTTAAAATTTTGATTAATTTTCTTGGTTGTAGTTTAGTGTTATTCCTATTTGAAATGGTGAAAATAAATGTGATTAATGTATATTTTGAACTCAGGAGATGAAGTCTCTAAATTTCTCAGAAACCATGCTGCTTAGGAAAATGGCTGATAGAAGGTCAAAATGACTGACAGAAGCCTGGATTTTGCTTGATGTTCATAGTGACCTAATCTTATATTTTTGAATAGAAAATAGAAGAGTTTACATAAGGATTAAGATAAGCTAAGAAATGATTGAATTTGCCTTTTTTTTTTTTAATAAGGAAAGGGTTTATATACAAAAGGAATGGAACACCGAGAAAGCATCCCAAGCCAGGCCAGTTCAAAGTCATAAGTCCGATATTTGCCCATATGCCTGATACCAGTCTATAATGTCTCCTTCTGACTCAAGAAGTCACAGGTCAGTGGATACAGAATCTTAGCGCTGGCAGGGGTCTCCTGGGCAGCTCTTCACTTCCAGGGCTCAGGCTTCATCAACAGCATCCAGTGATGGCAGAAGCAACTCATAGCTGGCAGGGGTCCCCATGTGGCTTCTCCAGCTTCAGAGGTCTGGTTCCATCAGGGCAAAGCTGTGTGGCTTCTCTGGCTCCTCAGATGCTACCACCTTGTCTTGTCCCTGATTAATTGTCTCTGAGACTAACTCCCAACAGCTGGGGAGATAGATTCTCATCTTCATGAGGGAAATATCAGGAGACTACCCAGACGTATCAGGAGAAAAACATGTCCACACAGAGGCCTCATTGGCTAATCAATGGCTATCTCCAGATTAACAAGCTAGACACCACCATACATCTAAATCATGAAATTAACATAAGCACATGACCGCCACAGACGACCTCTTGTTAATTTCACACTTTCACCATATAACTTTCAAATAAACAATAAATCATAAACAATAAAATCATAACAGGATAAAACTAAAATGCATACAATTTGACATATGGCACCATCATTTAAAAATAACATTCTATAAGTGAACAAAACAAACGATGTCCTGTGCTTTACAACTGTAGTTACACAATATCTACACCTTGATCCTATAAGCCTATGAATATGTATTTCACCACCTATGAGAGTTTGCAGGCCAACCTCCTCATGTCTTCATTCCCCCATTTTGGGTATCTAATTTCTATATTGCCCACTTACATCAACCCAGTGCTCTGAGGAAACAATCATATTTTTCAACGTGAAGAATCTTCACTCCAGTTGGAAATTCGTGAAGTGTGCATCTATTAGCAAAGTAAAATCAGAACAGGCCATTCATAACTTCAGCAGCGATATGCACCAGTTCACAGACTCAAATCTCCTCTGTTCCTCTGGTTGGGTTCTGCTCAACTCAATCTAGGCTGTCTCAGTCTCACCAGGGTAGCCATTGGTTGCCTTCCCTTTAAACCATGGTCCTATCACAAATTCTCAACATGCCTAGCCCTCTCACACTAGGATATGAACTTCAGACCAGTCAATCCACTCTTGTCTCCTCTGTTTCCTGTGAACCAAATCCACAGGTGTCAGTGACCAAATTCAACCCGTGTCTTTATGGTTGCAGTTCTCCTACTTCTACTGAAAGAGTATATCCAGGTAGAAACCTAGCAAGCATTCCAGTCTGACACAGGTTCCCTTTAACATTTAGTCCCACAGAAGAGTTATCTTCATGGTTCCAGATTTCTTCACTTCTGAAAATAATCACTAGTCAGAATTTTCCAAGGAAATAGATTCTATCGTTCTTTATCGGTCAGTCTGACCTTCTCTCAGAATACAATATCTTGAGTACTCCAAAGACTGGATGGGGCTACTTTCTTTAGAGAAGTCTTTCTAGGTGTGGCCTAAACCCAACTAAGGACAATGTGGAGTTAATCTCTTCAGAGATGTCTTTGAAGCTGAGTCCTAAACCCTATAGAGGTCAATGTTTGTAACTGGATTTACAAACTCTTCCATACTTCCCAATAAATATTTCTTTACATCCTTATATTTATAATAATAGGCATAAGAAATCAGTATAAACAGCATAGTCAGAAATCAAACTTAATTCTTAAGACAGTCAAGGTCAATACTTATTAAGCTTACTAATATCCTTATCTAAACTACTGTTTACACACAAACATGGAATTAGTTCTCTGAAGGCATCAAACAGATCCCTGCTTTCATCAGTCATTCTGACCTTCTTAGGTTCTCAGACATCAAATGGTGGCTTTTACCCCTGAGCTCAAGTTATACATTAACAGTACTCATCTTATATAGGAATAACCAAAGACAGAATCCAAACAGAATAATCAAAACTTTAACTTCCCATATTGTTTCCAGAAAATAACTCAGTAAACTGCAAGAACATATCTGACTTCTGGCTAGCCCAAGAAGTAACAATACCACAGGGCACAAGTCAAACATACATTTACCTTCCATCTTTATGACTTGTTCCTCTAGTACCCCACTCTAAAGGTACCATAATACGTTAGTCTGGGTAGACTAGAGAAACAAATTTCATAGACACGCATATGGATATAAGGAAAGGGTTTATATACAAAAGGAATGGAACACTGAGAAAGCATCCCAACCCAGTCCAGTTCAAAGTCAAGTCTGGTATTAGCCCATATGCCTGATACCAGGCTATAATGGCTCCTTCTGACTCATGAAGTCACAGGTCAATGGGTGCAGAATCTTGGCACTGGCAGGGGTGCCCTCATGGCACCTCACTTCCAGGGCTCAAAGTTCATCAACAGCATCCAGTGATGGTAGAAGCAATTCATCTCTGGCAGGGGTCCCCATGTGGCCTCTCCAGCTCCAGAAGTCTGGCTCCATCACGACAAACTATGTGGTTTCTCTGGCTCCTCAGATGCTGCCATCTTGTTTTGTCCATGATTAATCATCTCTCGAATTTGCCTTTTTTTAAGAATTAAGTTTAGTATCTGATTCTACTGTATTCACACTGATTTCGTCTGCTTATTACTATTATCAGGATTTATAGAACTGATTACTGGGAAGGAAGAACATAGATAGCTTGTAAACCCACCTGCTTTCAGCCATTAAAACTTTATCTTTAAATGTTTTTTTTTTTTTTTTGGATATGCCTACAAGGAACGCCCTTTAAAGACAAGCCCCACTCAGTACTATGGAGTACTCAGGATGTATGTATTCAAAGAGTCTCAATTCAGGGGCCTTTGCTGTCAGATTAAAGAAAAAGGGACTCTTTAGCTTTTTAAAGCTTTGACTCCAGTGGTTTTTGTCATAAACTGGGAACAGAATATCTGGAATCATTATGTAAGCTGCTCTCTAGGACTGAATGTTAAAGGGAGTATGTGGGAAATTTGAAATGTTTGTTAGGTGACCATCTGGATCCACTTGTTCAATGGAAGAGGAAGAAATGCAGCAATAAAAAGGTGGGTTGTGTCTGGTCACTAACACATGGACCTGTTTACAGGAACTAAAGAGGAAGAAGAGAGCAGGTTGACAGGTCTGGAGTTCATAACCTAACCCAAGAGGCATAGATTTGTTGAGAATTTATAATGGGGCCATGGTATAAGGGAAAGGCACACGATGGGCACACTGGTGAGGGTAGGCAGCCCATATTGAGTTGACCAGAACCTTACCAGATGAAGAGAAGATATTTTAGCCTGTGAATTGGTGTA